>UZAN01045264.1:1231-17081 GCA_900618425.1 Echinostoma caproni
GGTAGGCGAACCCGGGCATCGTCCCCAAGATTGGCCAGTTCGACCGTGAACACGTCCCTGTATCGACTTTATTAGGATTCGAAAGTCACACCAGCATCGGGATCGTAGACAAACTCGGTCATTGTTCGGGCGTAATGGTCCAATGACGAGGGGGAATTTGAGGGAGCAGGCTGGCCAAACATGCCTAGTCGCTCGAACAGCGCCTCGATAGTCTTGGCCTGCAACTGGATGAGATGCTTGATGTCGGGGTCGAGGTGGGCATTTTGCGTGGCATTCACTGAATACACCGTCGCCAAATATGTTGTGACGTTGAGTTGCACGGATCGGCCAGATTACCTGAGCCCCGACCAGTGACAGCAAAGACACATGAATAGAACCGTGCGACCCAGAGATAGAGTAGCCATTCCCTAATGCCCGACTGCCGTACCCAAAAGAGACTCGGTCAGACAGCAAAGATAGGATAAACGCACAGACCACTACTATCCCCAGAACCCGACCAGGAAGAAGGAAGGCAGGCCTTCAGGCGAGGTTGTATATTCGACTCGACCCAAAAAGGCGGAGAATACGGGCAACTCCTCCGTTTATATAAAATTTGGGGATCGGCCATCAATGACCATGGAAATTAGCTTCAGAATGGCAAGTCACAGGAAAATGGGCCAATTTTATAAAAATAATTAGAAAAATAGGAAAATATAAGGAAAATAGTCAATTTTAAAGTGAAAAATAGGGTCAATGTATCAGGATGAACATATTTCGTTGATGTATTCGAGTTTGTGACGGAGACAAGGATTGCATAAACGTAGACAAACATTGCACGTGGTCTTGTATCCCAATGGAATCCATGTTGCGTGGCATGAAAAATTCTCCAGGCAGTCGTAATGTATCTAAACGAGTTCAGCTACTGCTCACTGGATGTCTGCCTTAGCGCATGTTCTAATGCCTAACAGAACAAGAGGTAACGTCTAGTACCAATTAAGGTTCTCATGTGCCAGAAGGACACCATCAAGTTAACGCTGAAAACTTTCGACTAAACCATTAAATGCTGGATGGCAAGCATTTGTGCGGATGCGTTCCGTATCCAGTAATCGTGTTAGCGAAGAGAATAATTCTGATTCGAATTGTGCTCCGCTGTCATTCGTGACAGTAGAGGCACAACCGTAGAGTGCTATCCATCGTTCTACGAAATGTCGAGCCACTGCTTCGGCCGTGACAGTTTAGATGGGAATAGCCTCCGGCCATCTAGTGAACCTGTCAATACACTTGAGTAAATGAGTATACCCGTGTGACGGTGGTGATGGGCCTACAATATCGATATTATATTGATTATTATTAGTCGTGTCATTTCTATTCCTGTGAATGAATTAGTTTTAAATCTTTCAGAGTATTACGTAACATCCTGTTTGAAATTTACTGAGAGGATTCTCACAGATCCGGACCACCCATTGCATGTAGAACTGAAACTTTGTCGCTCCCATCATTCAACACGATCCCGATTCCGCCAAATTTAATCTAGAATTAACACACACCGCTATTCAGCCATACCGTATCTTGCTCGTCTACTCATAAACAAAAAGCGGACAATGAGTAAACCTTGTCTTAACCTTAAATTATGCAATGTCCCCATGCCTGTAAAACATTTTCTCCCCGTTGATTATGTACATTGTGACGGTTAACGTGTATGATTTTTGAACTGAAATGTGAGCTCCATTGCTTGCAAAAGTTACACACAATACAATACAATATAATAGACATCACAAAAGTTGGTACCGTTAGAAGTCATTAACGGTATTAGCTGACATCTTAAGGAAGTTGAATGGACCGCCTCCTCGAATCATTTGCATGGGCGTCAGCCATAGCACTGATATCTAAAAATGACTTTATCACATTAACGTGAATACGTGATAAACCGTCCGCAACACAATTTGACTTGCCTTGGAAATGCTCAATGTCAATCGTGAAATGTGAAATACAGTCTTATTGTCTGGTTTCTTGGGTTGAGTAACGGTCAGCTTAGTATGCAAAGCATACGTTAAAGGCTTATTGTCTGTATATGGGGTGAAATCTCGACCTTCGATTGTATGTCTAAAATGCTTAATGCTTAAGCTGCCAGCAGCTCGCGTCCCAAAGCACTATATGTGGTTTCTGTGGGTGAAAGGCGTCAAGAGTAAAACTCAAGAGATTGCCAAAACCCAGAAACCTGCTGTTGCAAGACCGCTCCAAGTGCAAAGTCTAAAGCGACAACCGCTATACAACCGCTACGCACTAAATTTTGACCGTTGGGACACTACGAGCTGCGGTCAGAAAGGTGACACCAAGGGTGTTAGAAAAATAGATTTATAGCAGATGAAGCGGTCCTCGCGGACCGAAAATCCCAGATTCAGCATTCGGTCTACTAGAGCAAATACCGTTGGTTCTGTGGTCGTAGCCACTCGAACCAGAAGCTCTACGGTGTTCATAACATGACACTTTTTAGTGTTTAGCTCCAAGTCCCACTTTTGTATCCATCGGACAACCTAGCCAGATCAGCTTCCGGTTGACCTATCGGCCCTGAGTTCACTAGTTTTACGTAATTCGCAAAGATGAAGGCAGGACCCGCTAGTTCTTGGACCAAGTCGTTTATAAACAGCAGGAAGAGCATCGGACCTAGCACTAAACCCTGAGGCACTTCACTGGATATGCTGCAAAAATTGGACAGAGCTTCTCCCACCCGAACTCTATAGGTCCGGTTGATGAGGAAATTTTCTATCCATCTAAGTAGAGCTGTTGGGAGACCAAAGTCCCTGAGCTTTATTAGTAGGAGCCGGTGATTTACCGAGTTGAAAGCTTTACTGAAGTCCAAGTAGCACACTTCGACTTTCTGATCTTTATCTAACCTCCTTTTAAATTCGTCTAAGAAACAAAGAAGATTGCTCAAACATGGCCTCTTTTGAGAAAGCCGTGCTGGGCAGGGCTAATCAACCTATGTCGAGTGACGTGCTCACAGAAAGAATTCCTAAGAATGGTTTCTAAACCTTTACACAGCACGCTGGTCAAACTTACGGGGTTGTAGTAATCAGGTTTCTTCCCATCTCCGCTCTTGTGGATGGCTACCGCTGTGGCAGTCGCCCAATCTCTAGGTACTCTCCCAGCCCTTAGGGATTCCTGGTATCGCGCGGTTATTGCAGGGGCGAGCACAGGAGCTAGTGGTCTGATGACGGCCGGGTGTAGCCCGTCGCTTCCAGTAAACTTGTTTACGTTCAAGCTCTCCCGGACCTTAAGAACACTACTAGCTGAAATTTCCACATCGCTCATTGGAGGGGTGTCTCGACACTTTCGTTGGACCGCACGCCCATCGTCTATTTTATAGACGTTTTCAAAATACCTGAGCGTCTCACATTTTTCGTAATCTGAGATAGTCAGCCCACCTCCGGGGTTCTCCAAAGTGTCTACCGATTGTCTTGGTGAAGTCTTCGGTTGCACATAGCTATAGTACTTCTTGGGTTCCCGGTGCGCTCTATTGACGCCTTTCACTTCGAAGGTCATTTTCGGATGTTTTGCTAGCTTTTTTGTATAGCTTTCCGTCTTCTTATATTGTAATCATCGATGATGCCCTCCTCCTCCACCATTGCGGTTTTTGTGTATCACCCCGAGGTTGCAAAGGGGCATGCCTATCAGTCAGCTCTAATAGCTGGTCATGGATTGTCCCCATTGTTGATCAACGGACACATGTTATTTGCGGAACCATGTCCTGGTTTGGGCATCTCGCCTCAAGTCCTCGACGTACATTCGCCCGAAATTGCGGCACTACCCGCGGGGTGGCTCTTCCTTTGCAATGCATGTTTCTGACAACAGTACATTGTGATCGCTTTTACCGAGAGGAACCTCCTGTCTTAGGTCGCTGATCTAACTCTCTTGCTGAGTGAGGACCAGATCCAAGGTAGACGGTCTCTGACCTGGCCGGATACGCGTTGGTTCTTTCACGTGCTGGTGAAGCGATGCCGCATGGAAGCAGTTCATGAACTCATCTTCCGCTTGCTCCGCTCCCTTGTCCTCATACTGCCATTCTATTCCGGGTAGATTTAAATCCCCCTTTATAATCGGCGAGTGATTTCCCCTACCCGACGTCTCCGGAGTGTACCGTGCAAGACAGATGAAACGTAATTAATAAGGGTTAACAAGTCTCACAGAACGGTTCGCACCACTGAGGGAAGGACGAACCAGACATAGACTAATATGGTTCAAATCTTGGATAGAGAGGGCACTAAAAATTTGCCGACAATACTAGGATCAGTTTACGTTTTACGGCACTCAACCAGCGTATATTGACTACAAGCGGGCGCGCAACAGATGTCAAGATCTCCAAAGGCGTGCCAAATATGACTTTGAGTTCAACTTAGCATGAGGCGTCAAAAAGAATCCCAAAAGCTTCTATGCGTACGTGCAAGTCAACGCACGTACACGGGAGAGTGAAGGAGCACTAGCTTGCCCGATGGAAGCATAGCTACGTGTAACCGCGATAAAGCGGAAACCCTACTTAAGTTCCTCAAAAGCGTTTATAGGATCCCAGCGAACTTTGATAATCCGGGTTTAGCAAGATCAACTGATACGTCAGAGTTTGCCGAAATTGTCATCTGTGAAACAGATGTACATCGAGAATTCCAGACGCTCAACAAGCACATGTTAGCAGGTCCGGATGGAGTCCATCCAGCCATGGTTCAGCCGCTGGTTAGGGAAGGACTAGTCGGGCTGCTAACTGTACTTTTTGGGGAATCAGTGCAAACTGCTACGCTACCTCAGGGAAAATGCTATGAGCATGGATTTAAAGATCTTAACATCTTTTCGATGGAGCTTAGATGAGTGAGGACAGATCTGATAGAGACTTTTAAAATTGCNAATTGCAAGAGGTCTATCGGGACTCAACCTAGATGACCCTTTTACGATTTATAGTGCTCAAAACATGAGAGGTTATGGCCATAAATTTCAACAAAACCATGCCAGGTTGGAAGTACGGGCCAACTACTTTGCATACAGAGTCATATCTATGTGGAACAGATTAACAGTAGAAGAATTCAACTGCGTCAATGTTAACGCCCTCAAGGTGGCCCGGGACGCATGCTGGTCAACAACGTTCCCCGAAGTTGGTATTTAGAGTAAGAACATCAATAATAAAATCCAATTCAGCTGAAATTTAGTGAAATAGAGTAAACTCGGGCTAGATTGTTGGAAATGAAACAGTTTATTTATGAGCCATTTGCCGACCTTCTGTATCACTGTGCACGTCCCTGGCTCAACTGCAACTCTTCCTCCGAAATGGTAAATCTTCCATTTTGACTATTCCCATTCTGTTCTTTGAACTCGTTTCCGCGCATCATCTCTCGAGCGGATATTCTCACCTCCAGTTCTGCGTCTTCTCAAATGTTCTTCATAAGACAATCGTTCACATTGATGTACTCTCCATAACAGACCATGCACAGTTGTAATACGAATGTACTCCGGGCTCTCGCAGCGCAGCGGAGTGAACGGATATGCGCGACAGGATGTCCCTTGGCTCGTATTCTCACAACGGGAGACGGTACGAGGCTTTACGGGCGACAAACGACGAACGACGACGGGGAACGGCGGTGAGAATGCGGGACACGGGTTGGCGAGGAAACACTGGCAGACAGGTCTTCCGTGGGTCGGGGTTGAGGTTAAACCTTCAAGATAAAGCAAACAAAACGTCATGAACCGGAAAGGTCCCGTGAGATACAAGCACTCACGATAAAATATACTGGCGTGGTTACCGAGCGTTAAACAGTACTCCATTATGTGACCTTGTCCGCTTTGTGTTTCTTTTTCACCGCAATGCATCTTAACGATGTCTTCTGTAAACGTTTGAAAATTACGTTAATACTCTCTTCGTACCTTTACTTTTTGCTCTCGAACGTTATCGTTTTAACGCTGTTGTACATTTGATCATGTGCACTAGCATGTTTCACGGTCTTCGTGAAATATACCGTTATTATTATTAATATTATTATTGTTGTTCTCAAACTGACTGTCCTGTCACATGTGATCTGTGTATACGAACGTATGTGTACTTGATGTCTCTAACCAATGAGGCAAGGAGATATCCTTGCTTGTTTTCCTTCTTTTCACGAGGGGTACAGAGACAAAAGGTGGAGAATTACAGTTCAGTTAATCTCACGAGCATCTTGTTTAAAGCTCTAGAGCTAATCCTCCGAACCCATCTAGGCGAACACCTCACTCAGCACCGATTGCTGATTGCGGCACAGCATGGGTTTTTAAAGAGAAAATCGTATCTTAGCAATCTGTTGCACTTCTTAGATGACGTCACAGCGAGACTGGACGAGGATAAGGAAGTGAAAGTATGCTATCTGAACCCCAGCAAAGCATTTGACTCAGTGTATTATCGCTTACTTTTGGCCAACTTAGATGCTCCAGAGATAAGGGGAAACATCCACAAGTGGTTAACAGCTTTCCTCTCGCTCAGGTTTGGGTCGGAGATGCGGACTCACCCGTGCAAACTATTGCTAATTGAGTACTACAAGATCAATTACAGGCTCACTCCTGTTCTTGCTTTATATTAATGATCTTCCTGAGCGCCTTTGCTCGCCTAGCTTTATATTTCCGGACGACGTCAAAGTTGTAAGATCAAATGGGAGAGCGGAAATAGGGAGGAACATAGGAGCAGTGCTCAAGTGGTCGAGTACATGGGATCTACCTCTCAACATAGGAAAGAGTCATGTCTTGACCACTCGAGACAAGGGGTTGATAGTGGGAGCAGTCATGGCGGTTTTTTACTAGGAAATACATAGAAAGCTAGATATTTAAGAATCATAGTGACAGTAGACTACAAATGGGCAGAACAGTGTGCCGCAGCGGCGCACCGTGCCCATAGAGAGCTTTTTAGATTGAGGTTAGCATAAACATGTAGGAAACCACAGGTATTTATACCTCTATAAAAGGTCATTGTTCGACCACATTTATAAGCCTGGGCTCCTTTCTTTAAAAAGGACACCGTCGGGTCCAACGATTAGCCATGAAGATACTTGAAGGACAGCGAGGGGAGTCGTATAACCAGAGACTGCAGGACCTTGGACTCTTCTCCTTGGAAAGAAGAAGACTCCGAGGTGATTTGATAGAAACATTAAAAATTATTATTGGCCTATCAGGGACGGAGCAAGCAGTGTTCTTCGAGAGGATGCAAAGCAATATTGGGAGGGCAGATGTACAAGCTGAAGAAATTGGGCATGAGACTATTGTATTGTATTATAAATGAATTGCGCAGGCAACTATGCCTACATTTCAGCCGAAAGTGTGTTCACCGCTGTGGTGGGATGAAAAATGGATTCAAAATTCGTATACAACAATGATAGAAATAAATGGTGTTCATCTTTGTAGATTTAAGATTAGTTCCTTACGGATCCCCGCTGTGTCAGTGAGAGTGCGAGCCAGATAGGGACCCGTTGAATTGCGATAAATGTTTGCACCGGAGGGTAAGCAGGGAAAATTGGATCGAGGTGAAGCATGGGAACGGCAACCAGATAAATTGGGATTGAGCGATTGACTGGGGTCATTGAGTATCTTATTAGCGAAATGCTTACAACAAGCGATATGCGAATTATATAATTGTGTGATCAGAGTGTGTGAAGGAATAAGAGAAACACAACTGATAATTGCCAGACCTCAAAGTAGAGTAATGAAATCCTTTTTAAGTAGTCCAGGGAAAATACCGAGCAAACAATAAAGTATGACTGGAAAAATGCACTGATAAACAAAGGAACATACAGTTTCATGTCTGATGCAAGCTTGCATACTTGAAAAGACAAGCCACGCAGTCCACCAACACAGGCAAGCACCTGAGAAGACCACCGTAGATTGCTATCTATGTTGACTCCTAGGTATTTGGTGGTATGCGTTCTGGTGACGGGTACGGTGTTGATGACTGAGGGTTCCAAGGGGGAATCGGATCGGGAAAGACTAAAAATGCATTCAAAGCATTTAGAAGTATTCAATAGGAGACCGGATTGATTTGAAAATGATTGCTCTTCTGATGTACTGTCGGAAAATGATTGTATGTCCAATTTGTTTGAAATAGCTTGACATAAGACAACATCATCTGCACACTTAAAGGTCTTGGCTGGTGGGACTGAGGGTAAGTNGTAAGTCATTGCTGAAAGTTGAAAATAAGAAGGGAGAGAGCACAGCCCTTTGAATAACTCCAGGATTATTCAATAACGTTTTTGAACTAGTGCCATTTGCTTTCGTTCTTTGAATCATTCCTGTGAAATTATCTTTCAACCATGACAACAAGTTGGTGGGGCAACCAAATGACTGCAACTTTTGAAGAAGAAGAGATCGTGGAACGGAATCAAAAGCGGAAGAATAGTCAGGGAAAACACAACAGACTTTTGAGAATCATTTAAAGATTTGCAGATAAAGTGAGTCACTAAAGAGACGGCATCCAAGGTGCATATATTTGGCTTGTACGCAAACTGGAGGGGGTCATTGGGAACAATAATACCAGACTGCAAGCGGGTGAGAATAGCGAGATTTGTAAGCTTAAATCCAGAGGAGGTGATGGCGATAGGACGAAAGCGTTTAGATGAAATGCTTGGGGAAGAGGGTTTAGAAATAGAAACAATGGCGAACGGTCTCCAAGACCTCGGAATCGAACATGTGTAAATGAATTGATTAACAAAGGACAAAAACATCTCTGTGGCGTAGCTGGCGCCATATCTGAGCAATGACGAAGATAGACAATCGGGGCCAAATGCGTTCGTGATTTTTGCAGTTTTGAGAAGATGATAGACCTCCTCATGGGTGACTGGGTTTATGGTAGATAGGTGATCTGTAGCGTACGGAGACAGGAGATCATTCGAAGGATAAATGAATGCAGTATTGAGACTGTCCACGTCAAAAGTTTTGTTTGTTGTCCGTTTCACTTGTCCAAAAAGCAATCCCATTCCCTGCCATAACCGGCTTCCATTTTCAGCTCCCAGAACCTGCTTTGCGAATGAATCATTCAATCTCATGATCACTGCCCTGATTTCCGGTGTAAGCTGTTTGATAGTGGCTGTTTGAAGCTTCTTGATCGCTAGTTCTTCTTGTCTTCTACGAGTTTTTAATCCCGGAGAGCATACTTTGCCAGTGTTAACAAAAACGGTTTCCATAGGACAGCTTGAAAATTGCACTAACTTTTTATGTAAAGTGTTTAACAGAACAGAGAGACTGTTGAACGGAAAACCATGAAGAGATAATAGCAAGGGAGTTCCTCAGGAGATGAAGTCTGTCTGCTGCAAGATTCCGAATTTTCACGTGCATTTGTTTTATGTCAATAAAAGCGGTGTAAGCTAACCGAGAGTAAAACTTTGGTCTAAGATGTAGGAGACAGTGTTCACCAGACGTGATTGGCGCCTTGAGTTTGAGAAAGGAAATATTAGGATGTTTACTAATAACCTTGTCCCAAACAGCATTTCCTCTGGTGAGTGTTAGAGAGATCTGATAGACCGAAAGAAAGTAAAAGGTTGGGTTGATCCGTGATTAAAATCACCAGCAACTAAAATTAAATTATCGTCAACTAAGGGAGTAATGAAAAAAACAAATGCATCGTAGAAAGAGCTAATTACAACCTGGTAGCAAGAAGGGTTGATGTACAGATCGGCACTAATTGTGCCCCGATAAGGTAAACCTAGGTCGACAGTAAACATTTAGACTGTCAGTACCATAAGAGGAAAAAGCGAACAACGTATTGGACTTGCCGTACCAACTGGAGTTAGTGTAGGTTATTACCCCGCCTCCGGACTTATTTTTGCTTTCCTCTCTGTCTTGTCGAAACCTTGCAAAACCAGATATGTTGACCAGCGAATCGTCTATATTCTGGTTGAGCCACAATTTCTGTATGCATATCATACGTGTTTGTTTGCACGCGATAAGTTATTAGATCCGTGAGGTCAGGGAGTTTGCTAACCAGCGAACTAATGTTCGAACTGAATAATGAGGGAACCGTCATCTTCGCAAGAGGGATGTGTGCAAGCGCAGTCTGCCGCCCGGCACGCTTTCGTTTTTTACTCGGAGCAGAAAATCCAGATTGGGCAGAACCATGTGAGTTGGATGACACAAAAGAATAATAAATATTCTTTAGGCGTATTAATAATTCCGTGGGATACGAACGTCGAGAGAACATGGCAGAAACCAAGCAATAAATTTCAATGCGACAGGGAACACAAAAGTAGCGTAGCCAATCGAAGGGCGCGTGTGAGATCCTAACGGTGTGCCCAAACTTCTCCAGCAACGGGGTAGTCAACTCATGGAATAAGTTACCTCAGAAGCTGGTGGAGCTATGGAGCGTAAATGATTTCAAGAAGGAGCTCGATAAGCGCTAGTTGACTTTATTTCCTGAACTGGGTGCGTAAAATTAGGCCTAAAATCGATTTTTGGTTTTTTGTTCACTAAACCCCAACAGGGGAACGCTTCAAAATATGAGGTCTCTCGCCTGAACAATGAGAGAAGATATTTTTCTTTTCTTCCTCTTCCCTTGTAGAGGCGGAGACGAGTGGAACGAGCAGAACACGTGAACAACCACAATATAGAATACGCGCAATTGTAGGGGTCAACACGTGCCTTATTACCGAAGGAACTCTGGACGCCCAATTAGCCGTGGCCATCTCCTGTCCTGTGCAAACTGACCTAACCTGAAATTTCAGCATACCCCCAAGGAGACCATTTTCTGGTAACGGCGCTATTAAGAGAATCACAAATTCCAAATCAACTGTACGCATTGTTGGAAGCTACTCCCATCCGCCGGCAACACAACGAAACGGGACGCTCGATTGGCAAGAGCCATATTCGTCCCGGGGGAGTGTTTAACTTCACCAACAAGCACAACTTCAAGGAGGCACTGGATGCGTGCTGGCCGGAGATGTTCCCTGAGGACCGTGAGCTGGCGAGTGGTTTGAAATTTTGAAACTCTCCTCGTTTGGTAACTTCCGACCTGGTTCTTGCGAAATATCATTCGATATATCACATTATCGAGGGCTTAATTTCATTCTATCGTTTTGCTATATTTTACTCGTAGTAGGTTAAACATTTTTGTTCGTTATGAGCGTCGTGTTTAGTACACCTTATCCATTGCGTAACCCCTTTTTTAGAACTCGTGGTAACATTTTTATTTGTTCTCCAATTATCGTAGCCATTACTAGCATGCCACGTGCCTCTTATCTATGCCTTAATGTATCGTGTGGTAGACTAGTGGTTACAGGTATAGAATGCATCATATAAGAGCATTGAGCAAATAAAACTTGCTCAAGGCTCTCTAGCGAGCTATACAAACTATACAGCACTTACGGGGATCTTCTGTAGACTTGCCAAGGATGCCGAGAGATTGCAAAATTTGCATTAAAAGGCAGCCAGATTTCCTCGGATAATGGTGGTTACATGCAGGGGCAAACGCTATGCGTAAGCGAGACTTCACCCAAATCGCCAACGTGTCAATCAACCAACGCTTTAAGGAAACCACCACCTAGCCATAAAGGTAAAACTTCCCTTCCGAGGGGCTCTTTGGATTACTCGATACCTAAGACCCACACCGTGAGTCCGCGAAAGACTCGCACCGGCATTCAACCTGAACCAACCATACCTCAAACCGAGCAGAGAATACAGGCAACTACACAGGGTTAATCACCAGTTGTTCCTCAGAATCAAACTGTTGTGAAAAAACAAAGCAACACTTCAACAAAAACAACCGCGCATGGTTCAGTTCGCCAGCCGCTTCAACGTGCTGGACAATTCACTAGAAACAAGACAAATCCTAAAGGGATGCGGAAAAACAGAGGAAACCCCAAACCCAAAAAGGACAGCAGCAAAGTAAATCGCGAACCTACAGAATTTCAGTCGGGTGCCCCACCCGATGGTTTCAAGGCAACTATCTCTCGACTCGAGAAACAAGAAATCAGAATTGAGAACTTGGCTCGCCACGTGCAAAAGCAGTTCATCGAGGTCCAGAGGCTCCACGCGTCCTACGAGTCTACCCTAGGCAGGACGAGTAACGTGATAAACCACGTTCCAGAGCCAGTCAATTCCAACACCGCTCAACTTATCGCCGCAGAGAAAACACTCATTCTGAGTAGGCTGCTCAACGCCGAATGTCACCATAAAATGACCTGGAAACAAGCACACAGGCTGGGAAAATGGGTCCCACCAAAACAAGATGGCCCCTCTATCAGTCGACTGCTCTCGTGGAACTCCACAATGCAAAAGAGCGAGACTTTCTCCTATACAAGGCGTCAGTCATCGCAAATACAATGACCAACATCAAAATTGGAGCAGACATCCGCACCCGCAAAGCGGTCATCTCGGGTCCTCACTAACCCCTGGACACCCCGGTGGTAATCTCCGAGAAATCCCGCAACGATTGCAAAGAACCCTGTCCCTGTAAAACATTTCAAAAAACGGAGAAACACTTATGAGGAGTACTCCACCGAAATAACGAGCAACAAACACCGCAACCATCCGCAGATCCTCTCCTGTGTGCTGATAAACGTTTTGCAGTATCCTTAACAAGCGAGACAAGGTGACTGATACTCTTGGTCCCGTTGATCTGTACGTCCTGACGGAAACTTGGTTGTGCGAGGAAGTCGAAGTCGGTGACTGGAGCCAAAACTTTCAGCATTTCCGCTCCGACCGTATTAACTCACTTGGTGGAGGTTAATTGCTACTGGTGCGGCAAGTGATCCGTCAGTCAGCGATGCACTTCACGGCTAGCTCAACAAACATCCAATCATCAGCCTGCATACTGCACGTGAATCTTCCCGTCATGGCTGTCGCGATCTATCGTGGCCCAAGCTCGTCACACCAAGAAAATGAGGAACCTCTTCAGGCCTTGCAAGGAGCTGCCAGATCAGGATATCGTCTCTTAATTCTAGGTGATTTCAACGCGCCCACTGTCAACTGAGCACAACAATCATGTCGCGGAACTGGCTCTGCTCAACATCATATCCGATCTAATCCTCACACAGCATGTGAATGAACCTACCAGGCATGGATGACGTTCAACAGGCAGCGAAGCCCTATGCTCTGTGCTCGCTTTAAACGGCTCCGCAATAAAGCTCTCAAAGTAGCACGAGCGGCTAGACTCAAGTATGAACTACCCATAGCCAACGAGACCTCAAAACAACCTAAAAGATAGTTCAGCTATGCTCAAGCCCCGTTCTCATCAGAAATAGTGATAGGCAATGCTCTTCACATTAATGGACAAATCTTGGCCACCGATAAGAAAATTGCCTACTCATTCCACGCTTCATTCCAAGAGGTCTTTCACCTGGATAGCTTGAGCAACTATCCTACCCTCGACCGTGTGAGTGACATGCCAGATCTGGTGCTCTCTACACCGGACGTGGAAAGAGTCCTTAAAATTTTTAAAACCTCCAAATCGACTGGGCCAGCTGATATTCATCCAGCCGTCTTCAAACCGATAGAATCCTCAGTGATCCCCCAACTAGTCACAATATTCAACGTTTCTCTGAACACGGGACGGATTCCGGAAGATCTGAAACACGTTGCAATTGTCCCAATCTTTAAAGGGGGTAACCAGTCGGATCCGTCCAACTATCGTCTGATTAGTCTCACCAGTATCGTTGCTAAGCTACCGGAGCGCATTCTACGGGAATACATATGTGCGCATCTTGAAGTCTTGAAGTGACTCTCAAGACTTCAAATCGGTTTCTTTTGTAACTCCGAGCACGGGTTTGTCAAAGGCGGATCTTATCTAACAAATTTGTTATGTTTCCTGGATGTAGTAACACAGAAATTTGATGAGGAAACGGAAGTCGAAGTGTGCCACCTGGACTTCCAGAAAGAATTCAACTCAGTTAACCACAGTTTGTTAGATTTTAAACTCAGGGAAACTGAGCTTGGTCCGTAAGTCTGTAACTGAGTTGGAGCGTTCTTGTTTGGGCCGGCCTACAGGGTGCAGGTGCGAGGATGTCTGTCGGAAGTGGGTTCCACCAGGAGGGGGCCCCACAAGGATGTATCCTAGCTCGTCTTCATTTTCTTGTGTATGTCAACGACATAACTTCGGAGCTGAAGAACCCCTACTTTCTGTACGCAAACGACATTAAGTTAGTTGGTAACCCGGAAGACAAGTACTCCCTGAAAGTGACATCTTGAAGGTATGCGAGTGGTCTCAAAAATGGGGCCTCCTACTCAACTCACTAAAGAGCCACCTGCCAGCCAAAACAACACATCCCGTCCCCCGACAGATCCGCACTACGGACGGAGCATACGCAACCCTAGCTTACCAATCAGAGGCAATGGACCTCGGGATAACAGTCTCTAACACCTTTTCCCCGNCCTTTTTCCCGTCTTCTACCTCTGAAGCAGCAACCTTGAAAGCCAACCGAGCTCTGTTTAGACTCCGAACGGTAATTGCAAACCGTTTCTTTAGTGTATTCATGCCCCTGTACACAGCCATCGTAAGGCCTATCCTCGAGTACTTTGTTCAGGCCTGGGCACCGTATCTTCGGAAGGACATCAGAGTCCTTGAAGACGTTCACCGACTAGCAGCCCGGATGGTCTGGGGTCAAAAAGAACTCAACTACTCGGAAAGACTAAACTCCCTGAACCTGTTCTCTCTAGAACACCAACGGATGAGGGGCACCTCATTGAAGTGTACAAAGCCACCAGGAACATGGAGCAGTCACCCATTTGGCACTTGTTCACTTTGCAGGCCAACAAAATTATCCGAGGTCACTGTTACACACTTGAGAGAACCAATAGCAGGTTAGCCATTAGATACCACCTCTTTGTAAATACAGTATCCCTGCATGAAATAAATTACCACCTCAAATATTTGAATGTCCCACAATAAAGGACTTCAAACTAGAGCTGAACAAGGAATGGTATCTCTTATTTCCAGATCTACCCTAGGAATCAGGGTTCATTTAGTTGACTGATGAATTGCACCCTCTACTTCCTGTATTTGAATTTGAATTTAAGGTTCGGTGGTAACGTATCGTCACTGAGAGCCAGGTAAATTGCAGCCCCGCACTATGGAATCGGGTCTTCTAATTGCACTTGAAACTGGTATGTTTCAGTAAACTAAGATCTCTTACCCATGAGGCGATATAACATCTCTTCTGTTTTCTCTTTTCTAACCCAAATGAGAAAATTTGGTTGAAAGAAACTCAGACAACGCAGTGTTGGGAGCCAAAAAACCCGCCGACAACACAATAATCTGGACGCTCTATTGGCAAGAACCATTATTCGTCCCGTGAAGACTGGACTGGACTAGACTGGACTGAATAACCTACTGTGCTTCTTGGACGAAGTTACCAGAAGATTAGACGAGGGGCACACAGTAGCTGTGTGTCATCTTGACTTTAGCAGGGCGTTTGACTCGGTTAATTAAAGCCTGCTATTGGTCAAAAGAGAGGTGTTCGGTATAAGGGGACGAATACGCACATGGCTGAGAGACACAAACATGTCCTTCTACGTCAAAGTAGGTGACAAGTGCTCCCGTACAGCATTCGTCACAATTGGTGGACCCCAGGGCTCCGTGCTAGGTCCGTTGTTGTTCCTACGTTTCGTAAACGATTTTGCTGCCCTGCTGAGATCGCCCACCATTTTTCTTCGCCGACGATGTCAAGGTGGTGGGATCGAAAGGAAGAGTGAAACTTAAGTGACATAACTGCTGTCCTCAGCGGGGCGCTTAAGTGGGATTTGCCGCTAAATGCTGGTAAAAGTCAGTTGCTATCGAGGACCGACGAAAGCTTAACAGTAGTGCAAGACCAGGGTTCGTTCACGATAGAATCGGTTAGTAAGGTTAAGGATCTGGGTATCGTCGTAACCTCCGATTTCCGCTGGGCCCAGC
>UZAN01045264.1:22274-33168 GCA_900618425.1 Echinostoma caproni
TTTCAACTGTCGTTCAACTGTTTTACTACGTACTGGAAATTTGGTCAGTCGAGGTCGAGACATTGAGATTCGTATTGAACGTGGTTCGAATTGCCGTTACAGTTTGAAACCTTGGTCAAATTACGTTCGGTGGGCTCTTCTACATTCTTCTTCTTTGTCTTCAATATTTTATTCTCAAATTGAATTTAATGTCGTTTCAACCTGGTCAATCAACCTCAGTCAGACTATCATCCGCCGGAGAGCAAGAAGGTGAAGAAACCACCATCGTTGAAGGCTCGAGTGCTGCGCCATCCTTGGGGGGATCACATCGTAGCACGAGGTCTGCAATGAAAAAGGCAGAAGTAGAACTACGGTTATTGAGGGATAGACACAGATTAGAANGAGGTAAAGGAATCCATCTTTCGCAAACAACTGTGCGAGGCTGAGGCTAAGCTGGCTCTTGCAGAGATTGAGTGCAACAGCGATGCGGAAAACGCAGAATCCAGGTGCTCTAAGTCAAGCTACAAGGAAAGGGTAGAAACCTATCTACGAGAGAGTGTGCCCGAAGTGAAGGTTAGTGGGAGCGTGAGAGAAATACCCGCACCCAGGCATGACAGCCTTCACGGCTTAGAACTCCAGCGGCTAGAACTCCTTTCTTTCGATGGAAACGCTACAGAATATTGGCGATTCAAACGGCAGTTTGACGGCTTCTTTGCTGGACTCTTGTGGGGAAGGTAGAAAACTAGTCTATCTGTTACACTATTGTAAGGGAGTAGCTAGGGAGTCAATAGAACCGTGCATGATAATGGCAGAGGAAGATGGTTATCCTACGGCCAGGGAAATAATCAATAAATTATTCTGTCGACCGCACGAAGCATACAGGGCTGTAGTAAAGGACTTTCCAGCTAAAACAGCAGAATTGAGTGGAACACGCGAGGGCCTGAGCAGGATTAGCATTAATTTGCGAAGCTGCTACATGGTCTTAACGGAAATGGGATGTGAATCCGAGTTGGATTCCATAACCGCGCTGGATTCATTAGTTACATGATTGCCCAGACGCTTGCAGCGTACGTGGGCCGAAGTAGAGGATAGGATCGTATCCAATGGCGGGCGGTACCGGTTAATCGACTTTATTGAAATGATAGGAGCAGAGTCGAGGATTCAGAACAGCCCTTTTGGAAGGCTAGCGAACACAAGGCGTTCACTAGAGGTTAATCGCCCCTGAGACCCTCGGCGTAACACGCATATGAACGTCATTACAACTAAACAAACATCACAACCAATAGAGAACTTCCAGTGCCTTTTGTGACGGAAATCACACCCACTTACTAAATGTGAACGTTTCCTCAAGTCGGATGTGGTGGAGAGACGGAAAACTGTGGAGAAATTAAAGCTTTCTTATAAGTGCATTAAATATGGACACCTGGCGCGGGCATGTGAAGAAAATGGTAAATGCTTGGTTGATGGTTGCACCGGCAAGCATCATAGCCTGCTTCACTTGTCACGTAGGGATCAAATGTCCGCGAATGTGCAAGCAATCGTGGGGGATTCCTGTTCCGCGCCGAATGGTATTGCTTACCTCGGAATAGTCCCAGCTAAAATAATGCACGGCGACAAATTGTTAAACGTATATGCCTTACTAGATAGCGGTTTGGATACCACAATAGTTAGTAAGGAAGTTTCCGAACTGTTAGGGCTAAGTGGCCCGCGAGTACGAATGAACGTTCACACCGTGGCTAGAGAGTGACATAAAGTTAGTCAAAGGGTATCGTTCGAAGTTAGTCCCCTTTATGGATGATAAAGGCATTAGGATAAGCACTGCATACACCATAGACGATCTAATGATGCCAAGAGCTCAGGTACCGGCTAAGAAACAAACGGCTCGATTAACCCACCTAAAGTGTATATAAAAGGAGCATCTGAATGGCGTTAGGGTTCAGTTGATGGTTGGTTGTGATGTCCCCCAAGCTCATTAGGTGATTAATGGTCTATACGGCGGGCCAAACGAGCACTTTGCGATCGAAATTGCGTTGGGGTGGTTGATTTCTAGACCGTCCTTGGGCGTAACAGCTTGCAAACAAATGTTTACAATTACTCGGGAGAGTAAAACTAGCATCATGTTGGAGGATTTATGCAACAAGGAGTTTGAAGACCTGTATACGATGGTCATACATCACTCCGAGGAAAATCGTCGAGCGTTACAAATAGCAGAGAAATTGATAAACCATGACGAGAAACGACGTATCATCGGATTAACTTGAAAAACCAAACCAGAGATCATGCTAAACAACTACGAGCTAGTATTTTGGAGGTTAGAATGCCTGAAACGCAGGTTTATGCGAGATTCAAATTTATTCAATAGGTACAATAGTTTATTGAACGACCACTTTTAAAAGGTCTATTTCGACCGCGTACCTGGCTATCAACTGGAAATCGCGTACAGACCTAGGTGGTACCTACCACATCATCCGGTGGTAAACCCAAAGAAACCTGAAAAGGTTAAAATAGTCTTTGGTTGTGCAGCCACCTATCAAGGAGTTTGTCTTAGTCAACACTTATTTACTATTTGAATTGCTCCTCACCACGTTTTCGCTCGAACCTGTTCACTCAACTTCGTGGCACATGCAAACCAGGTGCCTGTGACCACTTTCTAAACAGAATCTCTATCAGTACACCGATCAGCTTCAAAGCTGTATCTGTGGAACACATTCCATCTTGGCTTCGTGAAAGATACATTATTATTATTATCATTAATTTGCCCATTGACTTGTGACATGCTGTCTCTTCCCTTATCCCTTCTTAGCTGGGTATTACCCCAGACTGTTCAGTACGACTCTTTTATTCCAGATTCGGTTGGCTTGGACCTGTCGAAGGCTTGGAGTTTAAACCCACAAAGAAAATTTCTGANCCTGGCAGTGGATGCTGGGTATAGCTGTTTCGACGGATTTTTCTGCATGCGTCCACATCCAGGCAAACGTATGAACTCGTTGTACTCCTTCCTATTTATTCATATCTTTGTGACTCCATTTTCTTCGTCTATTGTCCGACATTTTGCCTCTCCGTATCTTCTCCCATTAGAGCTGCACGCCGAATCCCCTCGATAAGGGGTTAACAGTGACTTCAATTCCGATTGATTTGCTTATAGTGCACATTTTTCCATCCTCCACACCATCGTTTGTGACCTTGTCCGCTCTGTGTGTCCGCTCTGTGTCCGCTCTGTTTACACAGCGTTTTCGTTTCGCTCCCATACCATCTCCAGTATGTATGTCTCCCAAGTAGTTTATCCATTTACCTGTTCTGTCGTTGTACATATGATTATATTGAACATATGATCATGCCTTGTGCATGCTTCACGGGTTTCGTGAAATATACATTATTATTATTATTATAACACTTATTATCAGGACCAAATACCGTGGTTAACTTAGTTGTAGAACTGCTGCGCTTTTGCTTAGGCAAATTAGCTGTAGCAGCAGACGTACAAGAGATGTTTTTGCAGGTTAGAGTGCTTGAACGTGACTCGGGGGGCATTAAGGTTCCTATGGTGGCCTGATGGAGATCTTAATCAACAATCAAAGGAATATATCATTTTAGTTCCCCCATTTGGTGCCAACCCCGTCGCCATTTTGTGGGAACTAAGCCTTATACCGCACGGTTGAATCATTCACAGACATAGGCAATGATCGTGTGAGATGTGCAACTGGATGACATTTTTGCGTCGACGACTGTTTAGCATCGTTTGACGATGCCGAACAAGCAATGTTTTTCGCGGATCAAATGAGAGTAGCGCTTAGCAAGGAAGGTTTCTGGCTATGCAAGTGATTGAGCAACTGCAGTGACGCCACAAGCAATATTTCAGAATGTGAAAGGGTGATTAGTTGTTCACAGCTAAATATGAATATAGATGCCCAAGAGCGCACTTTAGGCATGAATTGGCTTATTTTTGATGATGCTTTCGTCTTCCCGTTTGAAGCAATCCGAAAGCCATTCACTAAAAGAGGACTGCTGTCGTACATTGCTTCTCTGTATGACCTTCCGGGTCTCGTTACTTCAATACTTCTGACGAGTAGATTATTGTTACAAGCACTTCATCGCAAAACCTTTGGATGGGATGAGCTAGTAGGTGAGAATGACCGGCGCACTTGGGAATCTTGGGTTAGTGAGGTCAAAAAATTGAAGAAACTATAGGTGCCGAGGTGTATGGGGAGTGAAAACCAAAGACCAGCGAGTCAACGCAAATGCACGTATTCAGCGACGCGTCTGAATCAGCTTACAGGGCCGCAGCACACTTGAGGGACAGCATAAATGGTGATGTTTTACGTAACCTCGTTATGGCTAAATTTCGCGTGGCTCCACTTAAGGCAGTTACCATACCTAGACTAGAACTGGCGACTGCCGTTGTAGCGATTAAGTTATGTGATACCATAAACCGGGAGTTGGATATTTCAAAGGAGTCTATATTCTACTGGAATGATTCAACAATTGTGCTTCACAACATAAATAACGGAGCAGCTCGTTATAGCACATTTATAGCCAACCGACTGGCTGTAATACATGAAAGCTCAACACCTCAGCAATGGTATCACGTAAAGGGAACAATTAATCCTGCGGACCACGGCACTCGCGGTCTGAAGGCGGACGAACAGAAGTTGGAAAGTTGGCTCTGGGGGCTGCCATTCCTGAAAAGCTTAGAAGAGATTCCTCCATTCAAATTGGTTTCCACTGACGAAAATGATTGAACAGATTGAAATTATGCGCACAGTGACTATCAACCGAACAACTGTGGTAACGAGTGTCAATTTACTTTCTTATCATTCGCAATGGTATAAGCTGTTACGAGCAACAGCTTGGTTGAGGCGCTTTACGCAATATATCAACGTAATGTTTGGAAAGAACGGTACCTTGTCACTGCGAGTGGGAAGACTTTCGACAGAAGAGATTGAGCTTGCATGTGACAATGTTATGCGTCTAGTTCAAGAAGAATCGTTCTCAGATAATCAGGTTTCGCTAATGGACCCTAAGGGGCACGTGCATAGGGGGAGCCCCCAAATTAAATTGTGTCCAATTTCAGTAAATGGACTGGTTCGAGTTGATGGTAGACTGAAATACACCCACTTGCAAAATGACACAAGACACCCAGCTATCCTGCCCCCAAGACACCATGTAACCGAACTTCTCATACGTCACTTTCATGAGAAGGAAGGTCATTCAGGGCCCGAGCACGTGTTATCTGAAATTAGGAGGCGGTTCTAGATAACCAAAGGTAGTGCAGCAGTACGGAGAGTTCTGAGCAAATGCATTCGCTGTCGTAGGCAACTGGGCAGGCCAGGATATTATCTAATGGCTCCATTGCCGATAAACCACGCTAGAGCGTTATAATTTCAGATGGCCAGAAGTGCAGGATATTGCAAATTGCTTCTGAAAGCAATGGATGAGGGAATAATTGCCATTACTTCGAATCAGATCAAAGTGGTATAAAAGACAGAGGGACTTTCAACCGGGAGATTAAGTGATGGTGGTAAAGGAAAGCAAACCCAGGAATTAGTGGCCTTTGGGTCTTATACACCAAGCCAGAAAAGCAAAGATGGAATGCTGAGAGAAGTGGAGGTAAAAATCACTAATGGATCGTTCAGAACAGACGTCAGAAATATCTGCCTTTTAGAAGGGGTCCTGGACAATTTTCCTGGTGGTGAGCATGTAATTGGTTGACTCCAGGAAATGATACGTCTATTTGCTTATTGTATTTTGCAATCCTCCCCTTTTCCGGCTTACTGAAACGAACTGTTCAATTCCTTATCACTGGAGCTTATCATGGAACCTTTGGTCTGTTTGTTTTTTTACTCTTCACGTTCATCACCAATATACCCCTCTGGTTTTACGTCTATCTCTCCAAAAATTTCGATAATTCAAAACCAACACACTTGACAATCAACAAAGCAGACAATCCAGAATGTTCGGCTATTCAGGTTGACTTGAAACATTTGAGCAAAACTATGATGCTTTGACACTAACAAGAAACAGCAAATTCACGAACGCAATCAGCAGTTATAATTTGGAAATGAATATCTCGGAGCAAAACGGGCCACAATTGAACATATTCGGTTAATGAACAATTGGGTTCATTGGCAACCTAATCGACACGAAGCACTTGGGCTCCATACTCGGTAATGAACATTTGGGTTTATCAGCCCTCAAGCTATTCAAACATGATTGATGGACTCACAACTATTCCTTATGTTATACACAATACCGGCTTGCAAAACCCGCATATGAAGCGTCACGGAGTCGAATCGTTTTCTGGTCGTTCATATTGAATTACCATGAGGCAACACCTAAACCCAAACCCTGGAGCAATCTTCTTTTTATTCGTTAGTCAGACGTTTGCTTACGAATCACGGTTATTGAACATTTATTCTTGTGTTATGTTTTATGTTTCATCTCAAACTTGCTACTACTCTTACTGCACAGGTTGATTGCTTAGGTCGCCATCAATCCCGGTAAACATAAATGCACGACCAGGTTGATTGCAGTATCAGTCTCGCAAAGAGATAGAGAACATCGTGCCTCATCGACGTCCAAGGGGTATTTAGCTACGATCAACATCACAGTTGTAATCGCCACGGATTACTATCAACGCGTGCATGTTGTGGTCACCAGAGGCGCGACTAGCTTTCTACAGAAAAATATCAAAGAAAAGGAAAACCCCTTGTTCGCCAAACCCAGCTCCATCAATAGATATGCTTGATCGATTTCATATCACGAAAATTATCTGATTGAAATCGTCCACGTCCGACGAGTGATAATGCCCGATTCCTCTACACCCCGGCCAGTCGATGCATTCGACTGACTTTGGTGGATTCTTACTCCAACCGACGTATTCTCCTCCGGTCTTCGGTACCATCGTCAGGCTTGATGGTCAACCATGTAACCTAGATGAGACGGGCGTTTGAACAATGAGATAATAGCAACTATCCAATAGGCGTCTACAAAACAATGACGCAAGGCGGTACTCAAAAGCAGTTATTCAAATGTCAATTGGAAACATTCCATTTCAAATTTATGCAGAAAACAACAAGAAATCGCTGCGCGATTGGCGGGCTTTGTGACGGCTTTTGAAAGCTTTTGTACACAATACTTTTCTAAGTCTATTATCTTCCTTTTCTTATCTCTTCCTTCTCTTTTATGAACTCAACATTTTACAGTTGTCTTAACCAGCCTCTTCATTATCCGCTCGGTATCTTTGCGGTCTCGCTCCGTGATTTTCTCAATTGTGTGTCGCTCTGCAACTGGACTTACGACGGTTTCGTAAGTCGCAAATATATATTGATGTATGCCTATAATAGAAACGAAATTTCAACTGTCGTTCAATTGTTTTCCTACATGCTGGAAACTTGGTCAGTCGAGGTCAATATATTGCTATTCGTATTGAACGTTGTTCGGATTGCCGTTACAACAGGGTAGTTGACATATGGAACAAACTACCTNCTAGTAGAACTGCAGACGGTGCTAGCATTCAAGACGGCTCTGGAAAAACGGTGGCGTGAACTTGTTCCTGAAATGTAGGTCTGACAAGCTAGCGACTTAAGAAAACCAGAGGATTAAGGGCGGGTCACTCAGGTTGCATGTTTTTGTTTTCGATCTGCTATGTATTGGGATGTTGTCTGGAAGAGGAACGCTCACGTATAACAATCTTTCGCCTTGGAGGTGAGATGAGGCATCTTTCCCTTCCTCTTTTCAGCCAGGAAGTTAAGGACTACTTTTCGCAGTCGTGGGTGCCATACTTGACTGCATACCACCGAAAGAATTCTGGACACTCGATTGGCCGTGACGATTTTCTATCGTGTGCAAACTGAACTGAATTTAAGGTCGTCAAGGGTATGTCAGGTATTAGGTTTGACGACCTGTTCTCCTGGGTCCCGCCTAGAGGCACGCGGGGACATAACTCACGGTTGCAGGGAAGTCACTCCCGGCTACAACTGAGAGTAACGTTTTTCACTAACAGGGTACTTCCGTTAAGGAACCGTTTGCCGCTGCCAGTAATGAGCTGTTATACTGTGAAGCTTTTAAAGTGGCACTTGATGAGTGTTGGATAGCGGTTTTCCCTGAGGTAAGCGTTTAGTACCACCTATAACCTTGAATCTTGAAGCGCGTGGTTCAAGGTTTGTCACGGTTGGTTTCTAAGTTTGTTTTTATTCCTTTGTGTAGACCTTTTAGGCGTAGTAACTGGCTCTCCTATTACATCCCACCATAAGCGGTACTAGCTCTCCAAGCTCTTACCCATTCTAGCTGTTTACCACCGTCTGTGGTAGCGTGTTTAGTAAAGTTCGGTGATTTACTAGGACTTATTTAATTCGTATAGAATCTGACTTGAGCACCGATAGTAGCATTATCATGCCACGTGTTTCATTTCCATGCCTTAAAGTGTCATGTAGGAGGCGCGTTGTGACGGGTATAGAATGCAGCATCTGCGGGCAGTGGGCACATAAAACGTGCTCACAACTCTCAGTCGCGGTCTATAAACTCTACAGTACTCACAAGGATCTTCTGTGGATCTGCGAAAGTTGCAAAGAGATCGCTAAAACTGCACTTAAAGACAACCATAATTCCTCGTCTAGCGATAGTGGTATGAGATCGCTTCGCGCAAGCTCCATCGCGCTCAAGTCGCCACAAGACCAAGCAAGCAACGTCACTCAGACTACACTCCTTGCCCAGAAGGCCACATTAATGACCTCGAAGTAACCGCTAGATCAGTCGTCGCCAAAGGCTTACATCGAGAGCCCACAAAGAGCTCACGATCGCAAGCAGTTGAAACCAAAAGTACCACCTAGTGAATGAAGGAGCCTAGCCAGCCCTCGTGACTTAAACACAGTTATCCATAACAACCGTACCGTTGTGGAGGCGTAAAACAACCATCATATAAATCAAACTATGCAAAATTCAGCTCAACGGAAGGAGCAGAATACGATGCTACACCTCACGCCAACACCCATCTCCCTGGAAATATCGCGAACAGAAAATATCCCACAGGGTGAGCCAATCCCTCACCCGACCCCACTACGCGACAGTCCATGGGTGACGATAATGCGTAAACAACGTTTAATAAGGCAGGAAGAGGGGACCCCTAACGAAACCAGGAACCAGCTGAGGCCGCAACTCATAAACAAGGCTATCACGGGTCCAACTACAGGGCGGAAAGGTCAGCATCAATACGCGGTACAACGCAATCTAAAGCCAAGACAAGAGAAGCTCAATAATTTGCCACTGAACCCGTCCACAGCAACCTCCCCAAGATAAAAGGCCCGGAGGTATCCAACCGGTAGGATAAGCCCAAGCTTACGAGACTCGGAAGAACAAGCCTCCATAACAATGGCTCTATCTCGCATCTCGCAGCACGAAAGTCAGTTAGAAAAATTCTCGGCTAAATTACGTAAGCAAATAACAGAAGTAAAGATACTTCAGTCTGCCTAGGAACACACATTGGGTCGGACAAGGAACATCCTGATTAGAGCCCCAGAGCTCTACATTCGTGTAACCTCTCAAAGGCTCAAGGCGGAAAAAAAATTAATTCACAGTTTTCTGAGGAATTCGGGTTGCCACCCTCGCCTGCAGTGGAGGACAGCGCATAGAGTAGGTAACTGGACCCCCCCCCAGACAATGGGTGCGCCACAGCCGTGCGGCCCCTGCTCGTAGAAGTCCACTCTTCCAAGGATCGGGATTTCGTCCTCTCTAAAGCAGAGATGATCGCAGCAGCAATGGAAAATATATCAATTGGTCCCGACTCCACCGTCTCAAAGGCGCCCGAAACAGAGGTTACGGCAAACCCGCCTCGATTACAGATCAAAATTGACCGCCTGCGTTCAGATAACCACGGGCCAGACAACAAACCTAATCGAACTCGCAGCCTCTCTAGGCCAACCCCAACACCTCAGGAGCCGATTCAGCGCGCGAGCTCAGCCACATCCGACCAAAATAAAGTGGAAACTCCTCGGGCGACCACTCCAAGGAAGCCATGAAGTCGTCTTTGGACAGACGCCAAGGGTCACAGCGAAATATAGGTGCGCTAGTCAACGTCTGCAGTCTCCTCAACAAGAGAGACGAGATCGACGACCTACTCCGCACCACCGACCTGTGTGTCCTAATCGAAACTTGGCTCCAGGATTGTACTCCAATCGAAGACTGGAGCAACGGATTCCAACCGTACAGAGCGGACAGAAGTGGAGCTCCCGGAGGGGGTTGTCTAATGCTCGTCAGAAAAGAGATCCGCCAGTCTCCAACCCAATTACTGGAGAACACGTTGCGTATCCAGACAACAGCTTGTATTCTCATCTGAACCCGCCAGCTCTTAAGGTAGGGATCTACCGCAGCCGATACGCATCCAGCGCAGAAGACCTACAGCTGCTTCAAGCTCTAAAAAATGCTTCCCGAACAGGTTACCGGCTGCTAATTCTTGGCGATTTTAAGGCCTCAAACATAAACTGGCTAGATCTCACTGCCCATCGGAACCCGTTCGACAAACAGCTGCTGGATACCTCCTGCTCTCTGTCCCTAACTCAACACGTGATCTCACCCACAAGAGTTAGACCGGGACAATAGCCCTCTACCCTGGACCTTATTTTTTCCAGAAACCTGTCACAGGTTACCGAAGTATCCTTGGGNAGACAAATTACATCCCCAAGGCCCAAGCCGAGAACCCGACATTTCCACGCTGTCAAGGTAGAAGAACTACTTGACAGCGCAGTAGAATTGGACTGGTATAGCACGGGCACCTAGATGGGCTCTGTTCCTTAGTAACATAACTCACCTAACACAGAAGCACGTCCCATTTGGGGAAGGAAACCCGCAAAGCAACAAATGTATTGTTCGATCTGTGAAAATCCTTCCTGTAAAGCCCAGTCATTTCATCTCGGTTCCACAT
>UZAN01045265.1:0-10504 GCA_900618425.1 Echinostoma caproni
TAGTGTGTAGATCTTGTTGTATCCCATGCCAACAGTTACCTAACTGCAAAACATTTACCTTAGCTATGCAATCTTCTAATCGGGCAAACAGGTAACTCTTGACCTATGTTGATAGATTGTTGGCTACATGCCGACCGAGTTGCACCGTTGGGCGGTTGCCGTAGCGATACCGCTAGCCATCGCGGTGTAACCCTTCCTTCAGTTTTGTTCAAATTCATGGAGTCCATAATAGCAGTTTCCCTGAAAAGCGTAACGTTCTGTCATCATCGAATCAATATGGATTTCAGCAGAAGTGATCCTGTGCTAACAATTTGCTCATCCCAAAAGAAGAATGAACAAACAGAAATTGATGACGGCGACGCGTCAGATGGTATTTATCTAGACTTCTCAAAAGTGTTTGATCGAGTGAACCACGACATATAATCACCATATGCGGGGGCTGATAACTGACTGAATCGAACCATTTCTCTGACATCGGACCGTACCGTTTCGTGCTTCTGATTCGAATTCCATTTTTATGGACATTAACCGTGGGGTTCCACAAGGATCTGCGACTTTTCCTAGCATGCATAAACGACTTACCGAAGTCTCTGTGGCCAAAATCATTACTGTTTGCAGATGAAGCCAATATTTGGAATACAGTAACTCAACCAGCGAGCTCGCTGGCATTCCAGGAAACGCTGAAAGTAGCTCATCTCTGGTCTCTTCTGAACGATATCTAATTCAATGTGCCAAAGTGTAAGGTTATATCTCTACGACACAAGGGGCGAATTTTGTATTTCTTCGGTAATGAACAACTGCCACATGCCACAAGTGAGAAGGACTCGGGCATCATCATCCAAGAAAAGTGGAGTTGCTGACTCAGCTTTACCAAGGTGCTGAACGCACCTGTCACGAATGTCGTTTTGCTTAAGCGGGTCATTGGCCTGTTTGAGCCAGCAAATTTCTCCCGTCAACTATCAGCATACATTTATCCGCTCATAGACTACGCTGCCCAGGCATAGAATCTCTACATGCGGTCTCCCAGTAAGTCTCCAGTCTTTGGCTAATATAGAAGACCTGGATCTGCAAGAAAAGACGAAATTTCGCGTGGATGTTGTCTCGCTGTTCACTGATGTATCTCCGCTGAAGACAGTAGAATTCATTCGTGATCAAATAGAAACGCTGAATGTAGACGTTGTTATTCCGGTCAAAAATCTCAATGAACTGTTACAACGTTGCACACGTTACGTCCAGTTTCAATTTAACGGTACTATCTATCATCAGATGGACGGGGATGCCATGGGATCGACACTCGGTCCTTTACTAGTTGACATCTTCGTGGCTAAACTAGAAAAGCGCATGCTGAGTCGAACCATTGAAGGATTAGCACACTACAGTAGATATATGGCTGGTGTGATCCATCGAAAACATGCCACCCCACGGACATTGAAATCGGTTAACGAAGCACATCCATCACTGGAATTCACTGTATAGGTTGAATCGAACAACATATTGGTTTTTCTGGATTAAGCCGTGTTCAGGAGAGAAGATGGATCAGTCAGAAGACAAATCCACAGAAATAAAACATGGAATGGTCAATATATCGAATTTAATGGTTTCTTCTTGTGAAATATAATCGTGATCTAGTCCGATGTCTAGCCTTCAGAGCCCGGAAGATTTGTTTAGCAGACACACTGGATGAATAAGGTGCTCCAATTGCCTTAGGCGGGTGTGAAAACCAAGACAGAACATAACGTGTCACTTGAACCATGTGCGGAAGGTCACATCAAATAGCACGCTGACTATTCCTACACGCACACACACACACACACGCATACACTTCCATTAGTTTCTGCCTCTGATTAATGAGCTTGAATCCGTAACCACGTCAAAATACCTCGGGAAATCATCAGACAGTTATCACGCGGGGACAACGTTTAATCACTATTGATGACAACTAGCAATAGGGTAATCATGTCGTCGATTTGCACCTATATCACGATTTTCCAGCAAATCACCTGATTGCCCTAAGTGCAACCGAGATAATTGTTTATCTTTGTTCAACGAATCCTGAAATCGTACTTGCTCTGATATGCAAATTTCAAAGCAGGAATCAAACGGTCTAAGCATTCCGCGTTGTGCAGTGGCATTTCGTGCCGCAAAACTCGTTAATTCTGGTGATAAAAAACTGATGGGACAAATGTGTATATATATATATATATATATATATATATGGTAATTTTAAAGCACGAAGTTTACTTTGACATTCAAGACGAAGTAGCCTTCTAAATGTACAGATCCTTTTGGCGATCTCCTCACATATCGATGCCTTCCATGATACGGACAGGGGGAAATATTGCAGTTAAATTTGGAATAGGATTTATCCCGGACCATGATTCCGTGTAGTGACAGTAGATGACAAACAATCTTTAAATTAAACTCATGGTGAATCAGCTGTACAATTAGTTCAAGAACGCGACTACTGGTAGCAATATATAAAAGCCTAAATGCAACAAAATCCCACATCTTGTATGTTTTCCCGATTTTGATTCCGAATTCTTGTCTGTGTGCATGCTGATTTCGTTTTTTTGTTGAAAAGCCGCATACTAGCCCCAGATCAGATCCCTCGCTGACCGGATCAATGACTTCTGTCGCGTAATAATTTTTGACACTGATGGAAGGGATTTGCGAGTTATTGTACAGCAGGACGTAGGATGTTCCACGAATTGTGCCAGAGCATTCTCTATGACTCTAAAGCAAGTTGGACCATTCAGACGTGTTTTCGGGCAGTTCGAAAGAGCACGCTTGCTATCACCGTTCATTCGACCACACACGGAGTAAGCCGTTCAAGTATGGAATCCATGGTGAAACCGCGACAAGAAGGCTCTAGAACGTCCGCAAAGGCTGGCAACAAAATTGGTAAAAAGGTCTATATAACAATACATACTCCGAAAGACTGCAAATATGGGGACTCTACTCATCCAAATACCGCGGACTTCGAGGGGACCTAATGTTGGTATATCACATACTGCATCAACCAAACCACCCTTGCCGTTCTCTGATGACTTTATCTCATAGTGATCATCTCGAGGGATATCCACTAAAGGTAAATTACTCAGAACAGCCACCCTGATTGCCGGCACCGCTCGTTTGCCGTCAGAGTGTGCGGTGTATGGAATTCTCTTCCATCTGATGCAGTGTGTGCTCCAATAGTTGAAATATTTAAATCGCAACTTGATAAAGCATTGGAACACTTAAAATTTCAGCATCCGTGAGTAACCATGCACATTATTATCAATGTTTTTTTCTTTGTGAAGTTATTCAAAATATTCTGTAAAAATCGTATAGGTTTGTTAAATCACCCATAATAAAACTTTGACTTTGACAATCGATGCTTGCGTAGTCGGTCATTGGTGGGATAAAGTGAGCGGATCACTGACGTCTGGCGTTTGGGAGAGCATGGAATAAAAACTCTCTATCGCATCCAATTCAACTCAATAAACTCCTTCGGTTAGGACACGTTTTGCGTATGCCCGAAAGTTGCCCACCGCACTGTAGCTTACTCGCAGTGGCCGCTGCGGTTTAGAGAAAACTACGTGGAGGCCAACAGATGCAGTGGAAACGAAACGTGAAGAAATGCACAGAGCGATTAGGTAGGTGTCTCTCGTCTCCCGTGTTGGGGACCAAAAGATTTCGTTACCGGATGTTTGGAGGCACTGAAAGTCAGGGTAGCAAACTGACAGCAGTAGCGATCTTGCTATCACATATTATCACCCCGGGCTGCTTGAATTAGTATGAATGCGCAGTTGGAAGCGATCAAGGAAGTTCGATTCCCTGTATTACGCTGTACAATGCTGATAATGATGATGATTGATTGATTGATTGATTGATTGATTAATGTGGCTGAGCACGATGTGAATGTTTTCGGTGAGCAGCAGCACTGCGGTTCCATAGCTAGTTGAAATAAACCAAACAGTGTACTTGATTGAGATTTTTTGATATCGGTGACGAGACCAGTGTCCGTTTGCTGTTGTTTGCAAGGCCACAGTCGAGGGTGCCCATTCATCCTATTCCGGTGATGAAACAAGTGACAATCGACATAGATGTGTCATTAGATCTGGACATTCAAAAGGAACATTTTGAGATTTATAAGGATTCCTGCTTTCGTATTGCGGTATGATTTCTTTCGACCCATTACTGAAAATCGGTTCTCGGGTGAAATGAATTCCATTTCTCCAGTTTGCCGAGCTTGGCAATTTGTTTGCAAACGTTTCATCGCTAACCGAGGCAACATCATTAGTCCTAGTGGAATGGCAGTGTTCGGCTTTTATCCTTTCGTTTATAGATGTGGTCTTCTCCACCGACTACGTTTGTCCCTTGTTCTCACTCTGTTCGACTCGGTTTGCCCTTGAATTGCTACGCAGCGAGGGGGTGAGGTGGTGAGAGTGGGGGGGGGGGTAGGGGTTTGTCCTTCCGTCCTGATTACGGTTTCGGTCTGTTCTCAGGTCATTGCGTGACCATTTCGTTACGTCATTTGATCCTTGAGTTGTATTGACGCATACACGTGATCCAGGTCGATGTGCTCGTTTAGTGAGTTAAACAAAGAGTGCCAAGCCTCGAGAAATTCTCTGGCGTGTTTTGACCGGGCTTGGACGATAATTTTCTTTAACTGAAAGTCAAACTGATGTACTTCTTCATCTTCGTGGAGGGAAATCAACGATAGTTGGTTACGTCTCCTGACTGCCGATCGGTGTTCACGGATTCTTGTTGACACGTTTCTTCCAGTTTGTCCGTTATGATGTTTTGGACAGTTTTTACAGTTTATTTTGTAGGTAACACTGATCTTGTCCTTTTCTATTGTTCTCTCCTTTGGTTTTCACAGAAGTCTCCTTAGACAGGCGGTAGGTCTGTGGGCGACTTAGATTCCACATGAAATCCGTAATCTGGTTGTCATTTCCGAAACGTGCTTGATGTACGACAAGGTCGTTCTTGTTTCCGATTCTACATCTATTTTCTCTTTCCTACTTTGCCTCAGAATTCTTTTGATGAGGTTGCTGGTGTGGCCATTGCGAGAAAATACTCTGAGGTAGTATCTTTCTTCTTGAAAATTCCGGTGCTTCCATGCGTTTGGATTCTTCCAAACAGTGTCCTAACACAACATCTTTTGTGGCTGCATGGATGATTACTTTTGAAGTTGTCAACCTGCATAGGCATACACATTTTACATTCTACCTGTACCGGATTGACGTCCAGTGATAGAATATCGCGCAGAAAACGAACCCCAAAGTCCAGACAAATAGAACACGAGTTCGGTAATCTACGTGAGCTAGTTACGGATAAACATGTTTATGAGGTATATTGTACATATTTCCTACAGGCAAACTAACCAATCAGAGCCGTTCAGTCATGAGGGTATTGTATTTGTATTTTTTTTGTATTTGTATTTGTATAACTTTTGTAAGCATATATGCTTACATTTCAGTTAAAAATGTACACTGTTCGTCATGCAGAATGAAATAAAAATAATTAAAACGAAAAGTAAAGAATGTTGGTAATCTTTATTTCATGTACAAAACTTTTGACGTAGTTCATTTGAGACCTGTTCCTTTTTGGTAAGTAGTCGGGCCAAGTAGGGTACAGGGGAATTTTTATACATATTAATCCGAGAGGTTAGCTGTCGAAATGAGGAGCGTATAGGCGGATAGAAATGATATGACAATGGATCAAGATGTATTGGATGACGAATGAGCAAATTTAAAACAAGAGTTGATGTGACCACCAGTGAGTTCTGTGAGTAATAGATCGATCGAAACTGATAATCACCAAACCCTGGAGAATTGTTTTAAAAGACCGGGAAACACTACATGGGAGCAATAAAGTACAATGGGTAAAACACATTAATGAACAAAAGATGACAGAACTGACTGTGGGGTTCCGAATTGCCAGAGTTTGCGTAACTGAAAAGATAGGCATCTCGGTTTTCCCGTACAATGGATATGTGTAGACCAACGAAGGTTACTGTCGATGGTGACATCCAGGTACTTGACTGAGGTCATTCTATATACAGGTTTATCGTTAAGGCTAGCAGAGTTCGTTGGAAATGAGGTGCGGGAAAGACTGAAAATACACTCCACGCACTTAGATATGTTCAGAATGAGACCAGATTGGTCAGAAAACTGTTGAATGTGAGATAGGTTTCCAGTAAAAGAATGAAAGTCCGAGGGAGATGAAATTGTCTGAGACAAAACTACATCATCAGCATACTCTTGGATGTGCGCAGGAGGTGGGACAGGAAGATCATTAATAAAGGAAGAAAAAAGATATGGAGATAGAACAGCACCTTGAAGAACACCAGACTTACTAACAGGAGGTTTTGATGTCCTCCTTCCTAATTTGGTACACTCGATCCTCTGTGTGAAATAGTCAAGAAAAACACAACCAGCAGACTTGACCGAATGGTTCGATGACTTGCTGATAAAATGCACCAGAGTAGATACGGTGTCCAATGTAGATCTATTCGGCAATAGATATGGGTAAACAAGGGCCAAGAGTACAAAGCGATGTCGATAAATTCGAGATTCCACAGAAATGCGGAGAAATCGGTACAGTACAATTAGCAATAATTTTGATGCGGAGTGAGTAATCTTCGTGTGTATAGGAAACGGGGGAAACGGGTCTCAAGTGTCGAACAGAGTTGCTCGTACCAATATATGACCACCAAATGCAAGTAGTTGTGAAAACCAAATAAGTCCTCAAGGCGATGAAGGAGTGAATACGATAGGGATAAGGCTTGAATGCTGATAGTCGGAAGCGGGACACATTGGTTATATTATATGATATCAAACAGTATACGAATCACGTCACAAGTGCTGACAGATGTGGGTTAACAGATATCAATCTATTCATTGAAGTGTTACAATTGCGTTGAGGTCAAGGGGTTTGCTACAGAGTGAATGTGCCATGGTCTGGGGCTGATGATCAAAGGTGATCTAAACAACACGTACATCCGTTACAAGGTGAAGTGGGAGTCAAAGGAAGGAGGATATTAGTTCAAAATTGAATGAATGTGTGAATAAACTGACGTGTTGTATTTTCAAAACTGGCTGATTTTTACATTACTACTTACTAATACTACTTTGATCATTGACTTGCATGATTTGGTTCTGTTTGAAAATATATGCATTCGAGAAATGGGAACACACGGTTCATCTGTCTGAATCGGGAGTTTAACTTCACTCCTTATCAACAAACTCTTTCTTCTGTTGTCTACTTAAAGTAGCCTTNCCTTTACTGCTTGTTGCAGAATCCTTGAAAGCCTGCTCAACAAACAACAATCTCACAGAATATTCTGATTCAATGACTTTGAACGCGGAGCATTTGAATTCGGTCGCACCATTCAGCTGGAAAATCATATATTTCAACATTTTGTGGATTTATTCATCCCCCGATCACATCATGTTCAATTTCCAAACAGACACCAGTACTATTTTACATGAGCACATGAGTTTTTTTTTTAAAAAACCTGCGTGCGTTATCGCGAAAATTGCACATTGTGTGAATTATGTCAACAAAGTGAAAAATAAGTTCAAGCGGATTATCAAAACGAGGGAGACGGAGAAAATATCGCGCAGGTAGGCAACTCGGTCTCGGGCAATCCACTACGCGGAAATATGCAAATTTCTCTCATTTTTTTCTGAAGCAATATTCATTTTCTGTTCGAAAACGCAGACAAAGTGGTAGAAATCACAAAACGAGGGAGTAAAAAAACCCTTGGGATTATTATGCTACACTAATCATGAGTGCACAAACAAATTCCCAGTGAAGTGTTAGATCTTCAGGAATGTCCGTAAACGAGGCGGGGATGTTGCAAGTTACTTACTTTACCAACAACTGGATAAAATGAACTGCCGTGATCTGAAAATACCCGACGTATAAAATCAGTTGCCAAGCCATCAAATACAAACCCGTTTTTAGTAGGTTTCGTTCCAGACAACTGGGAAACAGCTACCTGGCACCTGCAATATCCAATATATCTAACAGAAATAGGTTTCCTGATGTTTTTTCTGTGTTCATCATATCAAGAGCAAGTGACTCTTTGTGTGTATTTGTTGGTGATTTAAACAGGCTGGATATAACTTTCTTCATCAGACTAGGTCTTTTCAAGGTCCAGAAACGTGCTCCTCTGAGCAGTTCAGACCATTGTATCTTAAAAGTATGTTCCACTGTATACAGCAAAACCAACTGATACACATTTTTTAGGAAGGCCTTACAAGGTAGTGAGTTAAAGAAATTTTTTCTCAGAGAACCTAGAAAGGCTAAGATCCATGATTTCCGCCTGAAATAGCTACGCAGGCGGAAAAGACCCATCTCAAGCGATTTAAAATTTTGATGAAAGCCTAAATAAGGCGGTTGAACAAATCATACATTGTACACTAGCCAGGGGAACTTCAATTGTAATGATATGTGAAGTTTTATCAATCGCCTGTGGCAGCAGCGATAAACGAGAAAAGGGAAACTGTTAAATGTGAAAGATTACGTTTGGAATTTATTCTATAGTTGCACAATGCACAGTCCTGCCAGACTTGATCAGCTCTAGGCCGACACTAACCATCGATCGCATCACGGTCTCCCAACAGGTACGGAAACCGAAGATGAATAAAGCATCTAGTCCCGATAAACTACCACCCGTGGTACTCAGGGTATGTGTGGACACTTTCAGCTCCGTTGTCTAAAATATTCAATGACTGTCTGATAAGCGGAAGACTGACCAAGATAACTCCCGTTTCAAAGGAAGGTACTTGAGAAGTAACGTCCCATCGCCTGCACATCATTCATGCTCAAATTATTTTAGACATGCTTGATATCATCAGTTCTCACGGAGTCTGCCGAAGACGACATACATCAATTTGCATATCGTTATTCGCGCTCAACACTTGATGCCGTTGCATACCTTATTCATTCAATAATTTCGGCACTAGACATGAAAAGTAAGACCGGCAGAATGATATTCGTAGACCACAAAAACGCTTTCGGCAGTCTTAATCGATCGGTGTAGCTCAACTTGATTATCGAGAGTGATGTTAATTCAAAGCTTAGCAGGTTGATCCGCAGTTCAAGTGCTTCAAAGGCAAAAATTCTTCTACACCTTCAGTTGCTTCTTGTTTTCTGTAAGGTGCAATATTTCCCAATTTTCTTTTCGATGTATGTCAAACATTTTCCCATTCTTCATTGGCTCTAATTACCAACAATGGTAAAATACCTTGGTGTCACGTTATCTCACGATTTACCATGGTCACTGCATGTTCAAAAGTTAGAAATCTTTGGCATTTCTCACTCCGATTGAGTATACATTCTGTTTCCCACAGGCAGATTATGAGGTTTGGGAATGTATGTGTTCCCCATACTGACTGTACTAGTCCCCAGTTTGTAGGAAAAAGACTCATTTACTGGTGAGATCTTTAAAACATACCTCCAAATGTGGTGGTATCATTAGATTTAGACGCGCAGATTCTATCATAGGCATGCATCTGCATCATCCACATGCTCAAGGGTCAAACTTTAATTGCACTTACCACTCTTCATACGGTAATTCTGTGTTGCCATATCTAGCACGTCTCCTCAATGTTGACAAGGAGAACATTTTCACAGAATTAAGTAATTGCTTGTTTGATCTAATAATTCAACTTTCGTTTTGTATGATGTTATGAATTTGCATCCACATATATATGGTGGAAAATGCTGAAAATTCATCTCAGCGGTTGCAAAAATCGACTACCAATTAGTCGAGTTGATTTGACTGATTTAATGAGGGTTTTATTGCTTCCAGTGCGCAGAGTTTTTTGTCCATAGTTTCTAACAACTGTACGGTTTTGGATATCGGTTAAGCTAGGCAAATCCGTTCACGATGGAATCCGTTGTGGATGGTCTGCACCCGCTTAATACGGTTTCGGGTTTTTGAACCAGACAGGGTTAAAATTGTTTTCCCATACATTTCAGTTCTCAAGATTTTTTTAATCTAAAAACACCCCTGGATGAAATGTTTGCTCGATTAGAGCTTTCACGTCTAAATTACGCTGATCAATCTCAATATTTTCGACAAATGGTGGAACATTCAATTAATATTTTTTTCTTGTTCGATCGTTCTGTGTAAAACACAGTTTAGGTGAAATGCACTTACACTTTAATGAGAACAATGACCGATCACTGTTCATAAAGGAACACCGAGATGTTTGAATAGATCAATCCGGGTAACATTTAGTCGACAGTGCACACCGGATTGACCCAGAAACAGCAGTTACAAGTTTCTTCATTGCACCTGAGAAGCACACCAAACGATTACGAGCACATGTCTAGAACACACTCACGAAGAAACCGTTTGCAAGCAAATCAGTCTCATCAAATCGAATTCAAAAAGGAATGATTTATCATTTCACCTCATCACCTTGTTTGGCACGAGGGATTCTGGTGTCGAAATTGCCCGACAATGCGCCATGTTTGTATCCGCTCTCCAGGTTTCATCAAG
>UZAN01045265.1:19876-33160 GCA_900618425.1 Echinostoma caproni
TTCCATCTGGTTGCGCCTCATCAGTAGTGAGCGAATGTACTAATTTCTACCGCGGTTACGTTAAACAAATGCGTAACATTTGCATCGGGGATTTTCGAATATTATTGCACTGACTGTTTACGTTAACCTGTTTTCTTTCCAGTTCTCGATTATCAGCACAGACAAACAGATAGATAGACAATGCTGTTTACGATCAGACGAGACAACACACGCGTTATTCCGATATGCGGTAAACATGGATAGACGGTCTGTTTTGCCCCGACCGGTGGTTCAGGCTCTGTTTGGGTGCTGCTTTTTTCCGCTTCGAATCACATCAAAATCAGGTTCTTTCCCGCTGGGATTGTTTACTCTTGGATAACATGGGTGTATGCTTATGAAAAGACACGATTCGCATCATTTCTTGAGACCTATACGGACTTGCATCTTGCTTAGCTCACGTGGATGAAAGAGCTTGTTTATGTAGACAAACGATACGCAATTATTTTAGTCTCGAGATAAAATATTGTTGTCATTTGTGGCAATATGTTTCCCCAGCAAGTGTCCATGATCAGAATGAAGGGACGGGTGTGTGTGTGTGTGTGTGTAAAAATGGAGCCTAATTGATTTGTTTCACATTTCGTCCACATCGCCGTCTACATTGTGATGCACATCACGATATCGATTGGGTCATGCAAATGAGCCTCCACGATCTGGCAAAATTATCTGCTGAAATCGAGACAACGTTCCGGACGTTTTCATATACAAGTATTGCTAAAACTCGTGCAACATCCTGATTTTTATCACACATTTTCCTCATAAGGTTTCATTTTTCTAGCCTTATTCATGGGATTGATATGATATGATATTGCCCCATATCAGACGTAACTTATCGGATATAATACCCAGTTATGCCATTGCTTCGATTAACCACATGCCACTGAAATGTACGGTTTGGCGATTTTGACGTTGGTCTCTGGTGCATCAGTTTTGAGATAATAAAATCACAATAGAGAACATAATTAGAATTTATTTACTAAAAATGACTCATAGACTTCATACACGTATTTTCCTTTCATCTCGTCCATGTTCCATTTGCCCTTCTTCATTTTCGAGGACTAAAGGCAGTCAGTCGCTTTAGCATACAATCCACCACGTTGACTGCCAAACAGAATTTGCCAGTTTCCTCTAATTACACCGCACACCCTAATCAATGATGACCAATGTCGAGGCAGCTACCTTATCCCTGTTTCTGATACATGAAAAAGTTTTCAATTCAAATGAATATAATCTTTAATTAGGTCTAATGGCTTTCTACTACCAAAATCAAGCGAGAAGATATACCAACCTTCGTCTGTGAAAAAATTGACTCTCCTGAGATCAAATACAACCACTGACTTGATTTGATATGATCGGTGTTCACCCTCTCGATTTATGTCTTAGTGGAGAAATTTTGTTACATACGCAACAAATTGAACTTATGTGCACATCGAAGAACTTCTCTAAGACACTATTTGAGTCATCGGGTTTATGCGTCTCTCGATTAACTTGCCCTTAAGCTTCAATTACATGCCAAGACCTTTTGAATGTTTTATTCAGTTTGGGTATGGTGACACTACAAGAAGCGTATTTAAAGGAACACAAACCTCAAGGTCAACTTTCGAAGATTACCTTTTATGTTTCTTGAACTTTTTTTCAGTTCTTTCATTATTGTGGATAATACGTAACTGGTATGTAGACAAATAATTTATCAATTTATTTTATTTATTTATTTTGTTTATTTGTTTTGTTTTGTTTATTTACTGTGCACGGAATGAAAAGAGATTTAAAAAAATTGAGATCAATTGCACTCAACGTGAGAAACACTTTCATGGAACAATAACCATTTATTAGAAAGAATGAATTCCTATAGTGCTTTGCTTAAAAGAATTTTCGAAATCTCAGCTGAAACGTTCGAACTACTACAAATTGTATCGCAACACTCAAGGTTACGCGAATTCCAACGGTGATAGGAGAGAGCACTAGATACATCGAAGTGGGAGATAAAATCATGAATAAATACACTTTACCTATAACCATCAATATACAGGTATGCAGTTGGAAACTGAAATGTATTTCGAAAATGGGAGTGATGTTGCGCGAGTTTGATCAACATCTGTATATTGATCGCTCCAGGTATTAACGTATGTATTTCCGTTAGCCGATAGATACAAGGATAATACAAGAAAGGCTTAGGCTGTTACTGAATGAACCAGTGTGTCTGCAGAATGTTTGGTTGACAATAAGTTGTGATGTAGCGATAATTGGGTAAAGAAAAACGGTGTAAAAATGTGTGAACTGGGCTATATATGACAGGTGTTAGTCAAGAATGAATGTTCTGCGAAAGAGACGGTGAATGAGTAGTGGAAGAAAGAGGCGAATTGAAAATGTGTTGCGAAGAAATGAAGAAAACGTTAACAAACACCTTTCATTGGAGCCAGTTGTACTTTTCCGTCGTTGGAAATGCTGGAATATTGGTTATCCAAAGCCATTTTCAACTGTTTTTCCGCGGCGCATTTACCACTCTCATCAAGGAATAACCCACTGATTGCTCAACAGATTAAGGATAGATTGCCTCACCTGTCCGAATCTTCTGTTCTATATCACATTACGTACACTTGTCCAAGAGAATAACCGAATATTGTCCGGCCGCTCTTCGAAAAGGAACAGTGAAATGCTTGAACAGCTCTCAGGATCGACCGAGACACATCATTTACAAGTTTCTTCATCTTCTGCATCTAAGACCCACAACAACGGATTACATAAGAAGATTCTGACAAACGCGGACTCCATATTCATTAAGATTATGAAGCCGGAGTTGTGCAAGCAGCATGATCTGTTCCCATGACCATAAGAACGATATCTCTGGTACACTGTTTTTCTTCACTTCTCTTTTCCACTCCTCATTTACTGTCTTTTCCCCCGGGAACTTTCACAACCATTTCATTAATTCTTGATCAACACCGTTCATATCGTGTCAAATTCACTTATTTCTATCCGACTTTTTCCCCATCCAAACTATCGTGAATTCGTAGCTCGTCGTGAACGCAACATTTTGCAACATCAGCTTAGGCCTTCCTTGTATTAATCTATCGACTAAGCGAACTATATAGGTAAGTGCCTCGTGATTCTATTTTCATTCTCATACGTCTATGGAAATCTTTCACGATCTGTCCGAATAGTTTTATCATCTAGTCACAAGCAGAGTAAACAAAACTAATAAGGATAGTGCTTGTGTGAAAAACAATCTTGAATTGAACAACTCGCCTCTGTTTAGGACTCCCTAAAGATATCCATTGAACTAAAACACGTAGGAATCGACAAATCACCAAGTACTGCAGTTTGTCCAAGACCAAGTGGTCGTGTACTTGAATAGCCCATGCTGTCGCCTAACATTTCCAGGTTTGTGGCCCCGAAACTTAGTGGCTCGCTTTGCCTTCTCAATAGGGGNTTGACCAACTTGAAACTGGTTTATCTCACATCAATTTGAAATATTAAAAAAAACAGTAGAAGATTGTAGCCATACGCAAGCTAATATAGGGACAGATTTTAAATTGTACACAACAGCGAGTGTGCAAAATGAGGTACTCAATATGGCAAATAACGACAATATAGAAGTGAGCCTCTCCCCTCCAAATTAGCTATTTAAAACAAACGGTTACTCACAAGCAAGTATAAACAGATGCAGTTAAAGGTAGCTGTGGAAAAAGAGACATAGGCTGAAGTTCCTAAATACAAGGCCCTCCTGCGGTCTTCGTTCGAGGATAGATGAAGTATTGTTATATTCACATCTACTGCAGTTTCCCGGAGCGAAAACGACACTTTTCTAAAGTTTAATTTGTGGTAACAGAAAGATATTTTCTTCTCACTGTACGAGCCTTGGTAACAGTATGAAGGTTGAGAAACAATTACAGAAAACAAGATCTTTATTTTAGTGTTTTTAAGATTTGAATAATAAGGCAAGACAGAATAGCGCATTACTTCCATCGATAAGTTCCGTCTGACCAGCTACAAACAAGGACTTGCGAATTGTGAATTGCTCACTTCCACGCGATACCCGGAGTGTAGCAAACTCCACTGGACAATGTGAGAGGGCAATTACGACACTCTTTAATTTGTGTACTTTTCCTTTGAATATAATTTGCAAAACGGGAAGAAGCACCAATATGTGCGGAGTTTTCTGACATGAACAAATCACCGATCGAACTTCATCGTCACGTGCAGCCCAGAGTTAATTCTGCCAATCAAACATTCCAGTGGTCATATTATAGACTCGTTTCTCCTTCAGTAGAGTTCAACCGTGGTGCATATCGAAATCATTCAGAACACAGAAGGAACGATCATACGAATCCTGAAACTGAGCGACTGTCACGTATTATACTAATTTGATCAAAGCTGAGTTTAAACGTCTCTCTGCCTCGTACGCCTCCTAGCTTCGGCTATGTAACAGCAGTAAGCGAATTTGGCAAGGTATCAAATTGCTGTGTGGGACCAAATCTAAAACGTCGGATTGTACAACGTATTTGGACAGTGTTAATGCAGCATTTATCCACCCATCAAGCGATGTAATCATGCCATTTGTTCTGGACAATGCTGTTCAAGTAGAGGCAGTTTCGAAAGAAGAAACTTTTGAGCTTTTGCGTACCGTGAAAACCACATGCAGTCTTGATCCCAATGGTCTTTTATCTTCTCTTCAGATATAAGGGGCCTATTCTCTCGGTGACATATTCACATCATTTTTGAACATTTCCTTGAAAAACCTGACCCATACAAGACTGTTGGAAACCAGTAAACATTGTTCCCATTCCCGAATCCTCTACTTCAAACATTCAAACTAAACGCTTCCATCCTGTCGCTTTAACTTCTGTTGAACTTAAACTAGCTGAACATATCGTTCTTACTCGCGTTCAGTGATCACTTGCCTATATACCAAACAGATATACGCTAGATTATTGATAATAATCTTCATTGGACCTCTCATATTCAATATCTAGTCTGTAAAATTCCACAATGTTCTTTTCACATCCGCACAATTCGTCACTTTCGTAATCAGTAATCAATTATCTCCGGTTTCGTTCCGGTGGTGTTTTTCCAATCGACCTGAGGTGGACTCACCATCATTAGATGCGTCTCTTCGGTACTGCTGGAGGTATTTCGTAACTAACCCGGGCGAAGTCATTTGAATACACGGGAAAAGTTTGCACATACGATTCTTATCAACTCCACACATTCCAACCTGTTTTTCCCATCTGTCAACCAGATCCCGATACCGTGGTGTTCCCTCTCGAATACACATTCATAAATCGTAACTCTACAGTGCTCTCATTAGTACGAATTCTAGTTGACAAAGAACAGGTTTCCACAGAGTATGTTAACAGTTTTGAAAGTTAAAATCTCTTTTTGTACATCATTATGTTTTATTTTCTCTCGCTCTGTCCAAATTGTATATTTTTAACTGACACCTAAGCATTAAGCCTACAGACGTTATTTCAATACAATGGAATACAATAAAATACAAAAGGAAGTTGAGTCTAGTGTTCATTTCTCCCTTCAGTCATTTAGTGCAAGCATTATGAGATGTGAGAAAACACAAAGTAGCGAACAAGCTCGTTTGCGGTGATTCTTCTACAGGCTAATACATCACAATTTATATCAAAAGCAATTCGTAAGAACACTCGGCCTTCCATGGCCAACACGACACAGCCATCCCCCCACCCACCTGTAATTACCCAAACCAGTGCACGTGTGTGAGGACCAAAGTGTGAGCGACATCCGGTCATGGAACTGGAATGTTGATTATCTCATTTCCAATTTGTCTTGATCTCTCCATCCCTTCTAAATTGTTTGATATAAATTGTGATGTATTAGCCTGTAGAGGAATCACCGCAAACGAGCTTGTTCGCTACTTTTTGTTTTCTCACAATGAGTATTGATGGTATATTCAGACATTATGAGATGCTTGGCACGTGTGTGCGGATACACCAGACAACCGCAAGTGGGCCGCGTTTTACGTGTGGGCTGCAACCGTCGACAGACACGAGGTTCTTCGTGGAGATGGGATTGACGGACAATCTGAAAGAGAGAAAAATGCAGACACCATGAACCAAGTGATCCAGTAAGACCTGAGCATGACTCACACTCAAACGGAATGTTAAGTTGCCAAGGTCGTTAAACCATGCAGACTACTGTTTATCTGTCTTATGGTGATTCTGGAAAATGACGGGCGTTTGGCTTATGACTGCAACATGTTTCCACTGTCCTTTCTGACTGGCGGGATTCATTTCCTTCGCGTTTTGTTACCAAACTGGGATGGTCAATTTGCTTCATTCCGACTGATGATTGTCGATTGCAACCCCCGTGAGCGCTTTCATCGGTTATTCAATTGTCGTCGTTGTTAACCCAGTCACATGCCCCCGGTGAACCAAACTGAACAGTGCAACCAAGTGAGTTTCGTAATCAGAAACGTGCGGAATTGGCAAATCTGAATGAAACATCTGAATCGTTCAGCGCGCTAGACTCCTTTGCATATGACAGAAACATAAGACTCCGATAGTGGTCAGTTGCATTTGGATTCAAATTCGAGATCATTGTTGGCCCGGGGTGGGGTGGGGTGGGGCGAGGGATGGAGCAACTGAAACATTTGATGAATAACTTGATACTACTCCTTTACAGACGAAGATTGTTTTATGGTGGCCATCAGATAGAACTGAACAATGATTTCGTTTAATTTGAAATTCACGAACACTATATAATTTGTTCATGCGAGTTCGAAATCGAACCGCGAGTGGAGTATGTTTTATCAAATTTCACAGAACAGTGCTAAGAAAATTTGGATTGCATTTGTCAAACATGGTAGGAATTACGCAACCGAACGGAACAAATAGAGAGACCTGATGCAAGCTGTTTGTGGATACAAATCTGTGCGTTTAAACATCACAACATTTCCCTTTTCAAATACCGTTCATAGCCACAGAATTGGTCACGAAGAGAGCAAGATCATAGACTACTATTTAGTTTGAAATAAAAACATAAAAATCCGTTGACTAACTTCCCGGTCCTACAGTTGTTACAATCCTCCACGGTTGCAGTCAGTTTGAAACTTCACAGAAATCGGTCTATGACCAGGGTACTGTTTGTCTATCTGGCTCTCACGAGCAAAACACAGTTTAAAAACGACGCCTCTGTTTCCGACTTTAGATTCAAGCCGGCGTTCTGGATCACGAGCTTTTTTTCCATTTTTTGGGGTGCAGGGGAGAAGAACAATGTTTGAACTCGCTCGAAAACGATACCGATCACTTTGTTTTACTCGAATTGCCAAAAAGAGCGAAAAAATATAAACTGTGATAGATCTTTCATCATCGTTGATGTCGGTAAATCCACATCTCATAATTGCTTCCACAGGAGATTCATTGTATGAAGGATATTCCCAGTGAAATAGTTCGGTTCGTTGTAGAAGAGAATTGAGAGAATTGCAGGTCGTTGTTGTTGTTATTTCATACATGTTTTATAGTTTTTCATCTGTTTTTCTACCCCACTCAGATGGTGTTCTGCTGCAGCATTCCAACTATCGGAATAAGATGAGTGAGATAAAGCAAGATATATTGAATTCCGGTACTGCGATGAGAATCGTGTCAGCAACTTTTATGGCCTCTTGCTCTCTGTGCATGTGGATATCTGGATTTCACTACTGCTCCGGAATGAGAACGAAGGCTGGTCATTTTTGAACGACACAATCGCTTTTTTCTGATTATAGACAGCAACATGTGTCCTGCCGTAATCTCTCCATATACGTTATAAAATGTTATCAATTTCGAGGTTTGATCAAAAATTGCTAGACATAAACAGATGCGATTTGCTATCTACCAACTACTTTTTTCGCAAACACAATATTGGGTCTATTTTATAGTTCATCTTCAATATTTCTTTTTCCGGATAAACTATTTAGTGAGAAATTGTTACACATGGTGGGTGGTTGCAGCGCAGTGGTTTAGTTAACATCAAAGTCAAAGTTTTATTATGGGAAATACTTACAAGCGGTTGCTTTTCTAGTCCCATAGGATTTGGCATAGAGGAATCGGTTCACAGTTCATACAAAGTAGATGAATGTCACAATTGGTCCTTTTTTCGTGCAATTCTACGGATGTTGAAATTGAGACTTGTCAAAGCTTCATCTGGTTTATACTTGACGTAATCTATTGTTGGCGCAGAAACAACGCGTAGTGATAGAGAATTCAAAGTAATGCACACTCTGAGGGTGAATGAGTAACGCCGGCATTCTAGTAGGCATTTTTGGAGCACTAATTTGAATGAGTGCCCCTGCAGGTGAGTGTTTAGCGACAAGGAAAAGGGTGGACGACATGAGTGGTCTGGGTTCTGCATTATTTGGTGTACCAAGATCAGGTCTCCTCGAATGCGGTGACACTGTGTGGAGTACAGTTGCAGTGACTCCAGTCTTTCCGCATAACTCTTGAAATACAGTCCTTTGACCATTTTGGTGGCCATTCTTTGTGGACGTTCCAGAATCTTTTGATCGCGTCGCAGCCATGGAATTCATGCTTGAATGGCGTACTCTATGTAGGGTCGAATGTAGGCTGATAACAGGCGTGGGAACAGCGTAGGTTGAAATTTGCCAAATACTGATATTATCAAACCAACATGTCCTGCAGCTGTAGACGACGCCCAGGAGCACTTTGAAGAACAGCTTAGGTCGTCCTTCCGATTCGAGACGTACAGAAGTTGTTGATCTCCCAGGAAATACGGAAACCGAGTTTTGTGTCGAAGGGATACGACCGTACCTTTCGATTCATTAAATTTTATGTCGTTTTCGATTGATCATTCGTAAGCATCATTAAGTGCTCTTTGGAGTTCTGGTGAGTCCTCTGGCTTTGTCATCATTTTCCATATTTTTGCATCGTCTGCAAACATTAATGTTTGTGGTCCAAGAATATCCGTTATCTCGTTTACGAAAACAATGAAAAGTTCAGGGCCCAGCACGGATCGCTGTGGAACTCCTCGCGATACGCTGATGAGATCAGAAAGTGAACCACGAATCCGAACTGCCATGGTGCGTTGTCGAAGTCGCTGCTAACTTCGTGCTTTGGACCCTATAGTCCGAGGTTCGAACCCTGCCACCAACCACAAAACTTTGATGGTAAACAGTTTGGCTGTAGTCCGGTTCAATATCACGCCTAAACTAGGTTGGAGGAGGGGGGAGGTCTTATGTGGTTCATCATTGGACGTCCTGGGGCTCAGAATGCTGGTGTGCATCACTAAACATTAGGTCTTTGTGACTATGGAGTCCATCTCGCTTGCTTTTCACCACACAAGTATATGTAATAAGCAAAGATAATAATTAGAGCACACACATCAGTAACACATGATTCTATCATGTGTACCTGATCATCGTGTGGCGGTTAGAATCCTACTGCATCAGGTTGCAAATTGCGTCGCTCTCAAGCACTTTCACATATGTATCACAAAAGACAGTTTACGTGAGTATTGTTCCATATATTAATCGTCTTTCTAATTGTAAAACATACTAATAACATTTGGGAACACGGAAATTTGTAGTACTTTGAGCGTCCATGATGAGTCAACCCTTCCAACAGATGCCAGTCAAGTATGTGTCACAGTTTCTGGACAAAGAATCACAGACCAATCGTGTCGACCAATCAGAAGCCGTGCGGTTCAGATAGAAGTTGTTTGACGTCAAGAGTAGAAGGAAGCAGTTGGTGGATACCCGTGTAACCAATAAAATCGCCCTTTGCTTACTATTTAACCCCCCTCGATTTCTTACCATGAACAAAATGCTACTTTTATGAATTTTTCCTGCGTTCCGGTGACAATAGATTCCGGCGTACAAGTACCTGTGCAGTTCAGTGTGCAGTTGCATCCAAGATTCGTGATTTGTAGTCTGTGCCGTCTACTGCAATATACTTTTGTGGACCACATAGCAGTAACATCAAATACTCTTTTTTATTTAGCAACACACATCTCCTGGACGACAAAAACGGTGTAAGTTTCATATTGTAAGAACGTGACGGTATAAAGTCGGATACAGGCGTGGGCACCATGAAACCCCGATGCAATCTGGCAGACTCATCTGACAGTTCTCTGATTCCGTGATTAGATAACTTATCTGGAGAAAAATAAATCTATGGACGTCGAACTTTCGCAGGGAATAGAGAAGTAGTTAACCAAATCTAGTGTTCAGAAATAACTGGTGGACTGAGCAATGATCAAAAACGCTCAAAAACGGTTTGTGCGTAAGTTACCAATAAAGGGCGATGATGGCCAAATGATTAGGTCATCAACTTGTGACCCGCGAGTTCTGGGTTCTAACCGCTCCACGGCGCCGCCTGTCTTCCCAGACAGCCTTTGTATGACCACGGGCTCCTTCCTGAATGTTGATTGCACTGTTGTATTTTCAAAAAAACAAAAAAGGACGTAAAAAGACTTTGACAGTTACAATTTACAATACAAGTCGCACCACTCGCCTGTTCCTGTCCGTCAATAATGGATGGCAAATTCACATGACGGTCTCACCTGGCACAGCAAATATGATCAACTGGGTCCGTTAGTTCACATAGAAAAACAGTCCAAAATGAATGGGGTGTACAGATTGATTGATCAGACAGTACAACTACGAAATGCTGTTTCACACAAGGGCTATCACGTGCTCGTTTGAACCGAAACTAATAACGGTGTTTTTTTTTCCAATGACGATTTGTTCTGATCTTGAAAATAGATTATCGTTTACGAACACAAACCCGGAGGAGAAAACGGTTGATTTTTTCACGCCCAATGATAGTGATAGATTGATAAGAAGTGCTCCTTCCAGTTCAGGCGTTGGTCTATTCCACAATGAAAGTATAAGATGTGAAAACATTGTGGGGCAGTATTCGAGAACGACCAGGGCCATCATATAGAGAACGGATCGCCGATTATTGAGGATTACGAAGCAACGGTGTGTGTCAATTCCCTAATAGAAGCGCAATCCTGCCTAAGTGTGGGTGGTGGTGTTGGTGTTGGTGGTGATATGTATCCATGTGTAGCACAATTGCTCTCTCCATTTGTAGTGCACGCATTCCAGATTGGAAAACATTTCAGTAGTGAGTAGCGATCCATACACATGATAACAATGAGTGTTTCTGATTAAATGACATGATTGCACTGTTCTCAATTCTATTCCCTTTGGGCGAGAAGCAGGCAAACGGAAGAGAATAATTTATTTGCTTTCTTTTTTTTCGCGAAGCAATCGCACTCGATTAGATGTGGACGCGATTTTTGTTTGTCTCATTCTGGGTCCCTAACACAACGGTTTCTGGAAGAACGGTTCAGTTATCGGAGGTCTGATGAAATGTTGTCTATTTTCTAGCGGACTGTAAACTCGGTTGTATTCACGAAGTCACTCCTGTTATGGGAAGTATCACTGCATTGAACTTGGTAATGCTGGTCTCTTTGTTTATCAAATACCGTTTCGAAGTTGATATTTTGGGACTGATCACACCTCAAGGGACAAGGTGCTCGCTTTCAGAGCTCCGCTATCCTTGAATTGTATAAGGAAAACTGGGTTTAAATTGCGGATCTCTTGAAAAGCACACCAGATGCTTCATTTTAAAATGTAGCATTTGCTCGCAGTTTCGGTGTTTGGAAAGTGTAGCACTCCGCGATCGTCGCATTACACTTTGGCGGCACACGCCAACCGTTGATTGGCCCATAAAGCAAATTTTGGAAATCACTAACCACAATCGTTTCAATTGTTGCAGCATTCAAAAAGTCAGTTTATCACACTTCTTGGAACCGCGGTATTTTTCGGAAAAATAAGTTGATAGTTTATTGGCTCAAAAATCGAATTTGATTTGCTAATAAGGTGGACTTCTGTTTATTCTTTCACTCTATCCTTGTACCATTGGTAAGTATCCTGACAAATTTGCCTTTTAATACCAGAAGTACATAGGCAATTGCACTTTATTTGAGGGAATCAAGGCCCCAATTGAATTCACTCGCTAGAGTAGTAAAGGCTTTGACCGAATCCACCCATGCAAGAATTCAACCAAACATTCACGTCTGGGTATGGAGACCAATTTGTTGATCCATTTTGACGTGATTCTCTTCTTTAAGCAAAAGCAGAGGTAAATTAACGCCGAGTTTCGTTTATTCAAGTCTTTGAGGCACACCCGGTCAACCATCCCGGACATAACGTTCCCGAATGGATCGGGGAGGGGGACGAACAGGTCACACTCCACCCCACTCCACGGAAACGTTTATCCAGGCTAGGTAACTCACTCAAAAAGTAATTTTGTTTGTTTTCGGAGAAGTGAGTTCAGTCGGACTGGACTAGGGTTTAGTCACACCTGGTCCATTCAGTGACCTCTGACGGCGAAGACACCAATCATCCTCTGGGGTTCCTAATATAATGCGGTTGGTGGGATTTACTTGAAGTTGAAAAGATATAGTCCTGGTCCGATCAAGTACCTGAACGATGGAAAATGACTAAACTTTTTCCGCGCATCTTCGAATAAATCGTGGAGCAACGAGTGGTGATCCCGGAATGAATATTGATCCGAGTGAACAGAGATAACATCTTACCAAAGATCAAATACTTATTGGAATAAATTGCAAGCACATGCTTTCCTAGTCCCATAGTTCCGTGTTGTGGTTAAAAAAACAGTGATTATACAATTCCTTGTGTAAAATGTCACATGATGCGGGCTTCTCCCACTGCTGCACGCAACTACACTTATGTTGTAATGTAAGGAGTGCTAGAGGTTGATCAAGTCTCAGTTTGAAAGATTCAATGCTTGAGGCACAGACGACGTGGGGTGGGAGAGAGTTCCAGATCGAACACACTCTGACTGCAAATGCCTGACGCCGGCACTCCAGTTGGCATTTTGAGACCACTAGTTTGCATAGATGTCCTCTGAAATCAACGTTGGGAGATAATTTTTAGCAGCGAGCGACATGGATGGCTTGGATTTTGCATTATTTGTTAAACCATAATCATATCTCTTCTGCTTCGTCGGTAATGATTGGAATACAACCCCAAGGAATTCAACCTGTCTGCCTATGAACACCGATGCAACCCATTAATCATTTTGGTGGTCATTGTCTGTAGACGCTCCAGCATTTTGGAATCACGTTGTAGCTATGGATTCCATACCTGGATGGCATTCTCTGTGAGTAGATGAGTGTAGGGAAAGATAGCAGACGGGGAAAAGCGCTGACTTAAACCGGTCAAAGACCTGCTTAAGCAAAACGACATTCATG
>UZAN01045266.1:2428-18683 GCA_900618425.1 Echinostoma caproni
AATAGAAGTTTTGATGATCATAAAAGGTCTCTCCTAACTCAAGTGCTTGACTTACCTTATGTTACCTAGGGGGAGTCACTGAGAGGGTAGACGAAGGCACAATAGAAGAGGTTTGATTCCTGGATTTCAGTGAGGTGTTTAATTCTGTAAGTCATAGATTGCTTCTATATAAGCTGTTGTTTCACAATTACAGGAAGAGTATTTAAATAGATGGCAGTATTTTGGACCCATAGGACATACTGCGTTAGGATAGGACAACAAATGTCACCAGTCCTTCATTTAACTAGTGTCGTGCCACAAGGGGCCGTGTTAGGCCTCTTTTTCTGTTGTTCACAGATGATCTACCAGAAACTACCCGCTCACCATGCTTCATCTTCACCANTATCTAGTGGAAGACCAGACTTAGAAGATGACATCGCAAAGGTGGTCCAGTGGTTTCGACACATGGGATCTGCCAATAAATGCAACAAAGAGTCAGTTACTCTCTAGAACGCGGGAACAATTGAATGCTCTAGGTGATTAGAGGCAATTTGAAGTAGGTACTGTAACCAGTGCCAGGGATCTAGGGGTCATAGTGACTGCAGGTTACAGTTGGAGTACCCAATGTGAGGCTGCAGCACACCTGGCAAGACAACAGCTGTTTCGACTTAGGAAAGCAGAAGTATTTATGCCCATCTACAAAGCCATCGTAAAGTCTCACCCAGATTTTTGTGCTCAGGCTTGATCACCCCTCCGCAAAAAGGATTCAGCCTGTCTGAGAAAGATTCAGAGACTAGCAGCATGGATGGTCGAGTGTATGCGAGGAAAAACATACAAAGAGAGGTTGTGCGTTATCAGTATTTTTTCATTAGAAAAAAGGAGAATGCGCGGAGACCTCATCGATGCATTTAAGATTAAGAAGAAATTGCTGGGTCTAGATTCGGGGTCCCCCTTCACTGAGGCTCCCTACCAAGGAACGCATGGTCTTGTGCTCAAGTCTATGGAATAGCGTTCTAGGCTATATCTACGAGAGCACCTCTTTAGCAATAAGGTAGTGGATAAATGGAATAAACTATCGTCTGAACTTATCAACCAGCCAAACTTCCAAGCCTTTAAAATTGCTCTGGACTCCAGATGGTTGGAGGTTTCCCTGCCTCAGGAGGTAGTGGCGTCAAAAACCATTGCTGAGTTCAAGCTGATGCTTGACACATCTTGGGCATCAACTTTCCCCGATTGTGATTGACACTAGGCCTGAGGTCGCAAATAGCTCGTCCGTCTCCGTCCCCCTCTTTACATTAAGCACTTACATCTTCACTCTGATTGCTCCAACTCCCTCAGCTTCATTTTCATTCACTGTTCACCACATTTTACTGAAACTTTTCAACATCCAGTACCACCACCACTTTTAGGTCATATTTCTTCTCCACAACACTTCTCTTACTCTGGGTAGCTCAGAGCGGTGGGTTGCGAGCTGTTGCTTTGATCCTGACAAAACCTCAGACGTGTACTGTCACTTCGAGGAACCATCCGAAGTGCGTTTTCCCTTTCCAGAACCGCACTCACTCACGTCCACGTGAACTAAATAATTTAATTTTCGCAGCGCCGTGGTGCTCCCAAGCTCAGTGGTGCAAGAAACTGGACTGCTCCTCGCTCCACCGTAAGTCCTGTGACCTATCTTGTCCTATCCTGTTCTGTCCAGTTTTAGAGTGTGCCCCCTCAGGTTCGTTGTTTCGCTGACATAAATTTTTAAGGGCAATATTTGCTTTTGCGTAATATGGACCGCTTTCACAATAGAAGTCTCTCGCGGACATAGAGAGAAGCTCAAAAGCTACTTGACCAACACAACCGAACAGTATTCTGGAGCTTCTTTCGACATGCCGTTACCGGCAATCGGAATGACCCCAACCTGGAGCATCTGATTACCGGTCTTTGATTGTCGTACATTGTTTATGTTTGCAGATGAGGTGACGTAGATGTGTGACCCCTAAGTTTTATCTTTACTCTATCCTCACTGATGACAGAGCTGCATTCTGCAAAAATGGTCGGCGACTGGACGGCTGGTCACTCGGTTATACATCACGCAGGTCTACTCACCCAGGTGACAGAACACCCATCCATTACCAGACTCAAACCTCATTCAAGCAAGCAGCGGGAGTTTTATCCCTAACAGCCGAGATAAAACAATAACGATAAAAAAGGAAAACCCACCGGCTAGACAATGATGCGAAAAAACACTCAAAAGTGAGTGACTGGTAATAGGATAAAGTCGGGTCGGCTCCCAACATCGCATGGTTTTAAACGCAAAAATAATGAGAAAGTCAATAGAGAAGGGTACCCACCAGGTCTCAACAGCAGAAGCCGTTAAAATAGCGAGTTATCACGTCAACCGATCAAGGAAAGAAAAATGAGAAAAAGGAAAAATGAATGGAAAGAAATAAAGGAAAAAGAAACAAAGAAATTCTGCGTACATGTGGCNCTCGGTTATTTACTTGCGTTCGAAGACCGAGGTCGGTGAGAGCACAAAGATACTGTCTCACTAAATTTAAACAGAAATCACGCATCCAGACACAACCTCACACAGTGCATTCATCTACACACCAAAATCCTGGTTGGAACTGCCGAGTTATGTAGCCCTGGGGCAACCTTTCGGTCCAGTGCCAAATATAGATATGTTAACTAGTGGTAGTGCATGACAAAACCCATTGACTCGCAGTGTTGGAAGCCACAAAATCAGCCAACTACGCATCAATCTGGACGCACGACTGACCCGGGCCATACATTTTCCAGTGCAAACTGAACTGAACTGAACTAAGCTCCGGATGTGGTTCTGCCAATTCAGTTCAGTTCAGTTCTCACATGACGGTTTGTGTCTCATTTTCAATCGAGCTTTCAGATGTGTCTGTTGTTGGCGAGTATTTTTGGCTTTCAACAATTTGATATGCAATTTTTCTGAAAAACAGAAAAGTATGGTGCAGTATCAGTTGTGGTCAGTCTATAGGTNGCTTACCTCAGGGAAAACCGCTATCCAACACTCATCAAGTGCCTTTTAAACGCATCTAAAGTACTGCAGCCGACCACGGCCAACGGCAACCGGTTGCACAACGGAATTACTCTTTTGGTGAAAAATTTGCCCTCAGTTGCAGCCTAGAGTGGCTTCGCAGCAAACGTAAGTTATGTCCCAGCGTGCTTCTTTGAGGAACCCAGGAGAACAGGTCGTCAAACCTAAGGCCTGCTTTACTCTTGACGATCTTAAATGTCCCGATGAGGTCTCCTCACATCCGCCTTGTTTGAGGGAGAACAGCTTTAAATCTCTGAGCCTCTGTTCATAGCTTTTTCCCCGTTTCCCAGCTATCATCCTCGTGGTTAGGAATTAAACCCACCCCTAGATATCGACGTCCTTTCGAAAGAACGGAAGTCAAGCATGCACACAATATTCCAGGTGCGGATGGACGATGCTTTTGTATAGGTGGACAAAGACCTCGGGTTTTATGCACGTCATGGTTGCGGATAGCCGAAACAGTTGTCTCCTGTCTTTGTTTGCGGTTTTCATACATTGGGTGCTGGGTTTGAATTCGTGCGTTGCCACTGTGCTTAGATCCTTTGCCTCGTGCACCCTTTGTATCGACACGCTCCTTGCTGTCTCTTTGTCAGCTTTGGTCGTCAGCATCTGACATTTTGGGACGTTTAGTGGTAGAGTCTATTATTCTGCCCATGGTTTTACTACCTCTATGTCCCTTGTTAGATCCCATCCAGCTATCTTGACGTCATCTGAAAACAGAATACACGGATTTTGGAGGTCCCGTGCTAGATCGTTAATGTAGAGCAGAAACAGCAGTGGTCCAAGTACGGATCCTTGGGGTACACCGCTTGTGACCACTTCCTCCTCAGACGTGTAAGCTCCCACTTTGACACTAAATGTCCGCTGCACAAGGAAGCCCACTTCCGGTACCTGCCGGTGCCTTGTCCAGTTGATCTCTGACATATTGAAATCCCTTCTAGACGTGGCAACGAATAATTGCAGCTGAGCAATCAATTCCTGATCTTCTGTTGCATTTTCCTGCGGTGCTCGGTAGACGCACATAACGGTTGATGCGTTGATGTCTATTTTAACTACACACCTGATGGCTTTTATGTTGGTAGTCGCTAGGGTTGCTGCTGCCTCACACTGTCTATGATCTGAATTTATCATTATCAGAACCCCTCCCCCTTGCCTGCCATTCATTCTATCTAGTTTATAAATTGTGTAATTATCCATCTCCGGGGTGGCATAGTGCTTCCGCATCCAGGATTCCGTTATGACCACTATGTCTATACCACAGTGTAACTGTGTCTGCTTAAACATGCCTGCTGGATCGGGAACTCATTTCCGGAGGATCCTCGAGTTTAATGCTCGTGTTATTACCTCGCTTTTTTTGGGGGGGTTACGGCTGTGGTCGTGGCTTCTTGTACTTCCCAAGTCATTTCACTTTTCTCACTGGATATGACTTTATCGTCATTCCAAAAGCCGCCTCTACCCCCATAGCTACATCCTCGTTCGCCTTTGGAGTACTTGATCTCTGTTGCAATCGTATAGCTGGGGACTTTGCAGCTACTGGGGACTTCGCTACTGGTTTCTCACACCTCACCGCGGCCTCCTGCTCCGCACTGCCAGCTTCAACTAAGTTCTTTAGTTGCGGTACTCTGTTCTGTATTCGTGGAGGATTGAACCTTACCTTGCGGACTGCGACATTGCTCTCTTTAGACCTCTTTGATAGGCCTTTTCCTACTTATGGTTTTCCACGTACAGTCTTCGGTACTTTCGGAGTGGATTTGCTCAAAGGCTCTCCAGTTCTCGGCATGCAAAGTACAACGTCTTTGATGTGATGAGCGCTTACATTATTCCCTCTTCTAACTGAGTGGACCACCCTGATAGGTCTATCGGGGTGACTATTATACTCCTCTGAGTAATATCCTCGATCCTCGAAGCTCGTGATAGTAGTGGAACTCTTATCTTCGTATTTGGAAACACCACTAAGAATGGACTTGAACGGCATGAGCTTTTCCATTTCCATAGGCCAATTCTTGGTATATGGGATGTTCGAGGACAACCCAGTTAGCCTAAAAATGTCTTGCACATGGCAATGTTTAGCTTCTCGCCTTGGATTCCTCACGTTTATAACTGGCTCCGCGCAATTATGCAGGAGCAACCGCTTATTGATTCCTAACGAATCTTTGCTACTCTTTTTCAGCAGCTTAAGTTCACTCTCTAACTGCTCAATCCGTTGTATCATTTCCCGGTAATTGATCTGAGCCTCAGATGTAACCACAGTGTTCTTAACCTGTAAAGACCTGATAGTCTGTGGTTCAACATTTCTGTTTCAGTTTCCTACTTTTCTCATTTGTGAATTTTTATTTGGGAATGATGCAGAAGTAATCCCTTCCGGTTTCTCTTTGTATTCCTTTTTCTGGGGACTCACTTATGCCTCCAGAATTCTCATGAACTCATCGGCTAGTGTTGCGCAGTGTTAACAAACCCACTTAAAAATTTGTGCTCTATGTGGAATTGATACTCCCTTTTGCTAATTTGAGCGCATTGCTGGTGGCACTACACTCCACAGCTGTCGCATTGAATCCCCTTAGCGAAAAGCTTCCCGCAAATATTTGCCCCACACGCATTGGAAACCTTTGTTTGTGTCATTCCAAGTCAAACAAGAATGTGTCAATAAACAGTTCTCTAACTCTTTAAAAGTAGTCACGGGGTGATACAAAAAAGTAAAAAATACTCTACCGCTCAAAAATAAGATGCTTTAGGCCTGCGAAACACCAAGGTGCACGCAGAAAAATTGCCTAGTTAAAGATTTGTGATCTTTGACAGATCACGAATGACACTAGTAAAAGGAAAAACACTGTAAGAGTCATTGGAGTGAAACATCTAGTAATATTTCACTAGTGCTGGACAAAAAGTGTCAACGAAATAGAGCACAGTGGAATTTCAACCCGCGCGCGAATATACCGCAGAGGGTGAGGGCGGAGACCCACTCCAGCCCCTCCATCTACCTAACGCATTGCTTTTCTTTACTTTTTACCCCAACTGTTGGAAGAATGCTTGCGTAGTTTGGTTTGCGTTCTGTCTGTCTATAACGATTTGGTAACGTTGGGCGCCATTGGAACACTGCGAAGCGTGATGGCAAATGCTTTATGAGCCACGTTTATGTAATGTTAACTATTGCTTACGTACAAGCGCATGAAAACAAAGTTGAACAGTAGCACTTCTAGCTTGTTNGAGACAACTACTACGGGGTCCTCCGTCCGTCACCGAGCAGTTACTCGAACACCGGAACCCGAGCTACTCGAAAAATTTGGTTCCTAGGCCCGTCAATTACCGTGAAGTAAAGTTTCTCGTTCTGTCAATCGCAGAGGTGGCTTTGCACTCGAGAGCACACCACCGGAGGAATTACGGAAGCTTCATTTGCCTGTGACCACTAACAGTTCTATGCAGCCTGACTTGATCTGACCCGATTTATCAGTCTTTGGTGCCATTGCCTAGAACGTGATACTGCAACTTACGTTCTCCCTTTCAGACAAAACCTATTGACTCACAGTGTTGAAAGCCACAAGATGAGCCAACAACATCCATCTGGACGCACAATTGGCTTAAGCCACAGTTCCTCTTGTGCAAACGGAACTGAACTGAACTAAACTTTGACGAAGTTTGACGTGGAGCCCGAAAACACAAAACATTTCAAAGAAAGTCTACAGAAACTGTGCAAAAGTCAGAGATACATCCAGTGAGAACAGCAATCTGGTTGTCTTCAATTTCACGGACAATCACATCCCGACCTTGGGGATTTTCCAACGTGAGAATTCCGTAGTGACGACAAAGTGCTCACAGGTGAGTTACACAGTATACTTCGGGAAGGCCAATCACCACGGGGACGTTAGTTAGGCTGGCTTTATCCAAACTCGAATTCTGTATCTTCCCGTTAGGTTACATGATAATTCTTTTCGTAATTCTATATCTCCTAGAATCGGTTTCTCATTCTCAGCTCTGAGTTTTTATTCGTCCAGATAGGTCTCTAATGATACACAATCCATGGTAAAAGTATCCCGATTAGTGATCCCAAAATCTCTCCAACAGGCCTTCACCCGCTCGCGAGAGAGACAATGAGAGCAAATGTGGTTGCACAAAGTGCCTTTCGGATGCAGGGAAGGAAGGTATACAGTGCAACACGTGTTGTGTTTGGCATCACAACAAATGCAGCAAGCCGTCCAAAGTGAGCTATGGAGTGTATAAAAAGTCAAGAAACCGAAATTGGGACTGCATCCCATGTAGAGCAAGCATGAAGACTTTGGTCCAACTAGAGAGGATATTGAAGCAAAATATAACGAAACGGGCAAAGGCAAAGAAATCAAAGAAAAAGAGGCCAAAAAAGCCTCCAATATTCTTATCGAAATTGCCACCTTGAGCCCCAGAGAGGATAGTAAAGGTGGGTGGTCATCCAAGTCCACAAATAAAAAGGCAGTAACCCCTAAAACTGTTCTTACAGATGGAACTGCTGATAAACCAGTAACGGGGAACAAGAGGAGAAAAGCCGTAGGAAGGCAGCAGGTGCGTTTAAAACTAAAACACCAGGCTACGCGCACACTCAGGACACAAGGAAAAGCCTTCTAAAATAATGGCATGAGAACTACTGGCCCGCCTTGTCGCAGTAGAGCAGGGACACAGGAGGTGAGAGATTGAACTAACCCAGTTCAAGAGATCCAGCGACACAGCACTCGGCAGGAATAGAAATGTGATAACTCGTGGTATCCCGGAGCCCGCAATGAAAGGTGAAAGAAAGGACCGGGAAATGAAGTATCACATTGTAAACTTACAAAGAATAGTAGAACTCCCAGGACACATAGCCAGTAAGAGAGTCCTGCACCTGGGACGCTGCACAGGGATGGTAACGAAGCAAGGCAACCACCCAGACCTGTGCTTCTTGAATTCGCGAACCCCAGACATTGTGACTGATTCTTGCAATTCTCTGGAAAGATAAGTCATAGCACAAGGGACCAGGTGACTATCCAGCCAGAAGACGCAGCCGAAGGGGAAAGCTACATACTCTCGAGCCCACCCAAATCGCCTGGCTTCAACACAGCGTGAATGGGTCAGTCTTAAGAGAANCATCGACTGAGGTCTGCTTTGTAACGGAACTCCGAAAAGACAACAAATGATGGAACAGGTCACTGTAGCACATTCTGCGGCAGATCCAGCTTGATCACTCCACCGAGCAACCTAGCAGGAAGTCTATATTATAAAAGAAATAGGAAAAGCAATAAAAAGATCGTGAAAATCGTTAAGGCGTTTTCTAAAGAGTCAGTCCGGAAGGATTTTGACAAAATATATGCGTGGCCAGTTAAATGGGACCTGCTTCTTAATACCCTGAAATGCCAACAGCTGATTAGAAATGGAGGTATGCAAGGTGGGACAATGGGACCCCCGGACCAGTTCCATCAAATTCCCACCGTATCCACAGCCAGAAACTTAGGTGTCTTCATAAGTACGGATTTCAAGCCTGGACTCCATTTCCGAGAGGCAGCAAAACAGGCATAATGAGCCTAACACTAGCTGAGATGTGCGGTGAGCTCAAGGAAACCTGAAGGCGTGCTACCTCTCTACAGGATTTAAATCCGATTACACTCGAGTACTGAGTCCAGGTTTGGAGCCCGTTTCTGGTACAGGACATGAAAATGATAGAATCAGTGCAGCGTCGCTTCACCGAGTGGTTTGCAGGCTTGAGACATCTCTCTTACGAGAGGTGTCTCAAAGCCTTAAACCTGTTCTCATTGAGCAGGCGTAGCAATGCGGAGACTTGATCGAAGCGTACAAAATCCTCAGAGGATTTATGGAACTACCAGAGGGAGCGCTGCTCAAGCTCAGTAAAACAACGAACCTGAGAGGGCACGCTCTAAAACTGGTTCAGGATAGAGTGAGGACTCATCTAAGAGCGTCCTTGTTCACAACGAGAGTTTTGAATGATTGGAATAGACTTCCGGATGAAGTCCTTGCTGCCAACTCGACAGAAGAGTTTAAACGTAGACTAGACATGGTATGGACTAGTTTGTTGGAGGGGATGGGAACTGGGTGGAACAGTTTGGATACAGCTGACTCGGGACCCGCTATCCATTTATTGTCAAACTCCCCCAAACCACGTCTTGCTTCTCTGTTTCATTCATTCGCGCCAACCTCTCTAGCAACCCTAGCCTTATTTTTTACTTGCCTTGACCTCTGCTAGACACCTCTACCTCTTTAAACCAATTTCTTATTCCCAATTAACGATCTATTGAGTTTGCAAGATGTAACACCATTCCTGTTAAAAAAATCCTTCAACTAGAGCCTTGAGTAAAGGGTTTCTCTTGGTCGTTGTATACTATTTGTTCAATTAAATTAAATATTTTCTCTCCCTATAATCATATCACCAAAAGATCCACGGAGCTCATCAGTGGAAGAAGCTGGACAAATTAGCCGGCCATCGCTACGTCCTCAGCCGCTGACCTTCAGGGGCGCAGTTATTAACGGGTCCCCGTGCAAGGTAGCGCGTGGTTTGAATTTCTGTCGTGGTAGATATGTTTTGCCTTCGTTCATTTTTTATTTAGTCCATATTAGTGTGGTAGCACATTTAGAGTTGTTTATTACCTATGTTTGTAACACCATTAGTATTTGCGTATTTGGTGTTAGCAAATTTAGCATACTGTCTGGATAGTTTACCTACAGTATAAATTGTCAGTCATTTCAAGAGGAAGAAAAAGAGCATCTGAAAGGTCTTCGCCTAAGATGGGACCGAAATGCAACGTAAATGAGGAAAAGGTGTGTGGAAATTCGCGTTGCTCTAAAAGCAACGTTATTGAAGGTATCCAATACGTGCAATACGTGCGATGTATGGTTCCACAACTTATGTGGTAACCTTTCTCAGAGGATGTACCAGTTATACCGAGAACATGAGGGGTTGAGTTGGGTTTGAACTCAATGCAAACTGTGGAGAGTTAGAAGCCAGAAAAAGGATGTCCAGAAGTGTAAGACTAGGGAAAAAGCGCTACAAACAAAGGAGCCTAGAGAGAGCAGGAGCGCCAACAGCTCTTCTCAGACTAAGGGTGAAACCCTGGTGCAGGAGGATATCTCTAAGGTCAACGAGGAAAAAATAAAAAAGCAGCCTTCGGAGCCTCCAAAGCGCATATTGGGGAGAGGAAAATACGAAAAGGCAGGTGTTATGTATTATGCCAAGACGTACGATCGGTATGTACGTCTCTTTGTCTAGACCCCAGCAACTGGAGAAAGAACACTGCTAAGAAACAACAGTCAGAGTGTATTCTTGATCATGAAACAACAAGCAAATATGTGTGATAAATTGAGCGTGCGCGAAAAAACGTGATCACGCACCAATCAGATCGTGACCTTGACACTCAGGTCGCTCGATCGGACGACAGCTATTTTATAGGCCTTAGTCATCCAACCGGGAGCCGATTCGGCTTGGGCGTCACGAGCGCACTTGTGATGTGACTCGGGTCGCTACATGGCAGGACGGATTCTGTGCGCTCCAAACTAACACCTTCCATTTTAGGTGCACGTTCGCAATTTGAGTTTGATTGGCGGTCATGCGGTTTGCGTCCATTTTCTGCTTGTACGCCAGCTTGTTAAAATGTGTGGTTGTTGCTGTACTTCACTCGGGTGTGATGCTCTCGGTAAACTGTAGGTTTCCAACAGCATGTGGAAGGGTAGCTGTGGACTTTGAGTCCTTCTTCGTGGCATTCCGTTGCCCCAATTGATTTGCGTGACGCAACCAAACTTTTGACTGTACTTGTACCTCATACAATACAGCTCTACGTTTTCTCAGAATTATGCCAGTTGCCCAGCGAGAACCGTCTTTTCCATAGCATTATACTAACACTCCTTGACCTGGGGCAAAGAAACGTTGCAAGGCTCCGTGTCGACGATTGAACTGTTCTTCCATTTTTCGGTTCCTTTCAGTGTTGTGGGTGGTTGGGCGCAACAGGTCAAACGGCATTCGTAACTTTCGGTTTATTAAGGTCTCTGCTGGAGAAACTCCTTTTGGTGAGTTTGGATTTGGAGTGCATCGATATAGGAAGGGAAACCTTTCAATGACTTCTGCGGTGGCTTCCTCCCCTTTTGATCTCTGGAGTACCCGCTTGAAGGTATCCACAAATCTCTCTACTTGGCCGTTTGATTGCGGATAATAAGGCCAAGAAGGTAGGTGAGGAATGCCATTCCGCTTGCAGAATTCTTTAAATTGTGGTGATGTGAACTGAGTGCCGTTGTCGCTAACTAGTGTTTCAAAGATACCAAAGCGACTGAAAAGCTGCCGGAGCTTTGCGATGGTTGAGGATGACGTAGGGCTATTGTAGTGATCCAGACTTCCGTGACCGCCATCCATGCGCGACCAGGTACAGTTTTATGTCATCCAATCACCGTTTAGGAAGCTCGACCAATGGTACACTGGACAAACATGACATCGGTGTTGGCACATATGATACGTCGTGCAAACGGCTACCTGATTGGAGGATGCTCGTTCAACCAATCATATGGAATATTACATTCCATAAAACATGATATAATTCCATCAATAAACATAAGCATTTGCTTCTATCGAATCCTCGTGTATTTCATTGCTGTCCGCAGCTCGGGTTGGAGCCAATTCAGTTCTGAGCAGTACATTATGGATTCTCGCATTCCTAAATTCAATACTATTCCGATTACCACAGCTATCCACCTGGAAAATCTCGGGTCATTTGCTAAAGGCATCGATAGCGATAAGGTGGGAACGACCATTGATCGGTCCTGCAAAGTTAACGTGAATAAGCGACCAGGGTTTGTCGCGATTTGGCCAACTGGAAAGCTTGGCTTTTACTGGCATCTTGGAAGCAAACGCGTATTGATGACAGTTTTGGACGAGTTCTTCCAGTTGTTTATTGATGAGCGGCCAATAGACGTAACTACGGACGAGTGACTTCATGCGTTTGATTCCTGGATGTCCGGTGTGGAATAGTTGCAGCACTCTTTTTCGTAGCTTTTTGGAATCACAACTCTATCAGATAATAAAATGCAACCGTTCACAATCGACAACGAATCTTTCCTTTGGAAGAACTGGCACCATTCGGTGGAGTTGTTCGATTTCGGCCAACGAGTGAGGATGAATTGTGTGACCTCCTTGAGCAGGGGTTCGTCTCGTGTTTCCTCCCTAACTTCTTCAGCTGTTACTGGTATATTGCGTAGAGCATCGGTAACGAAGAATTTGACATCTGGTTCCACCGATATCGAAGCAATGACTCTTTCTTCGGGCTCTGGTCGTTGAGAGTTGATACACCTTGACATCTGCAGGAAACTATTTGCTCTTACAAAGCTGAGAAAATCCAGTGACATTGCACTCGGTAGAAATAGGAATGTGGTCATACATGGCATCCTAGAACTGTTCACTAAATAAGGAAGACAGAGAGCAGTGAGATATCACGTGTTAAACCTCTTGCGCTCCGTGAAAATCCTAGAACATGTTTCCTTAAAGACGGTGTTACAATTATGAAAATGAGAGCAGACACCGGATCAGGTACAGCGGCAGTTCGGGCCAACGCTGGTTGAGGTCGCCAATCCTAGACACAAAGGCCACCTTTTAGCGGCCTCTGAGAGAATTAAGAAAGCCAGTGGGGGAGCGATTCAAGTTATGATAGGTGACCAGGCGTTTATAGGGATTGCCGAAGGAGGGACCCTATGTAAATCGCCAGGATTCAAATCAGCCCTCCTCTGCTCGCAAAGACTGAAATTACAAGGAATTGAAGAGGGGCTCGCAGCGACCAGCACTCCGATCATAGACGCCCCATGGCTAAATCCCTCGAGGGGAAAACTATAAAATATAAGACTGTTATACAAAAGGCGGTCGGACTGGTCGGTTATGATACCCGGGCAGAAGTTACCCTCTGTGAAGAAAGTTAAGACTGGACGGAGTGAGAAGAGACTAACACTGCTGTACAAGAATGCACTTAGCCGGAACTGAGAGCATGGTCATAGGCTGTTGAGATTATATTGGTTACCGAAAAGTAGCTCAGAACGGATGAAGAGGTGAACCGAACCTAATCACAAAGTTTTTAGTGTATACGCAGGACTGTACGGACGGTGAGGGAGTGATGTTCTTCATGGTGGACCATCTAGATCACCACGCAGACTTCAATCTAACTACCTCTAACATTCAAGCTATTGAAGCAGTCACAGCAGGAGCCTCATTTTGTCTATCTGTAGCCTGTGTCTGTCAAAGCTCTAGTTCCACTAGAGAATAAGATGCACAACTACTAGCGTTCTNCGTTCTTAACTAAGGTAGGTAATGTTCGAAGAAAGCCGATAGTGGTAGGTGATTTCAATGCACCGGAGCTAGACTGAACAGTACACTCTGCGCCGGAAAGTTCTTCCGGCGAATCTTTAGTCGAATTGATCATAGAAAGAACTCCCCATTAACACATCGATGGAGCAACTAGGTGGAGGCATGGTCAAGCACCGTCAACGCTTAATTTGGCTATCACCAGAGCAGCGAACGAAACTGAAGTGGTCCGGATAGAAGAACCATTAGACAAAGGCAATCACGCAGTCATAGAGTTCCAGAGGGCAATAATCAGTCTCTTAGAGCTGGGGAAAACAAGATGAAACCTGAATCGCTGATGTACTACGCCACTTGGGCATACAACTTGATGTATACAGTCACCATCGACTAAATAGTAGTGACGCAACTACTATGACCCACGCATCCAGGCCAATAAAATTAGAGGCTGCAAATCCAAAAGGCGCATCGGAAACTCGCCTTTGCTCGCCCATGCTGCATTCCTCAGATTGGAGTCACATAGAAGCAGGGCGTGACCTACAGTGGAGCGAACGCCAGCAGAGGCGACAGACTACATGGCAGAAAGACAACTCTGACTCTGGATCGGTCATCATACGAGGCATACCAGAAGCTCAGGGGCAAATCAGTCGATGTCTGCACAACCGTGAACAGTGAGACTACAGTCTGGAGAAATCCAGTCTGTCCGACGTATTAGCTGAACGTGTGATAAGGTTACTTATTCCCGCCCACCTCAGCAGATTGACTTCGCCAAGGCTCATCAAAGTAGTGCTTCTTGAAGAAAGCATGAAACACCACTTTTTACAGGGATGACGCAAATCCAAACATATCTTTGCCACCGAGATAAAGTGCCACGAGAGCCGACCACGACAGGAGAGAGTGGCCATAAGGGCGCTCTCTCCCATCAGTAGTGACATTCGGGCGTTAAACATAACTCCTTTTTGGGTCCCCGAAAGGAGCCGTGACCTCAGCCGTAACTCCAAAAGTAATAAGTAAAATACGACTAGTATCCAGTCTTCTAGAGGCCGAATCCCGTAGATCACAGAACAGAACAGTGAAACCGGCTTTTACCTTCCAAGCAGAGTCAACACAGTGCGTATATACCAACACACAGAGCCTCATGACGAAAATCCCAGAGTTACAAACCTTGGCGTCGGTTAGCAATCCTGGTATCCTAAGTATCAGTAAAACATGGTTACACGAAGGGATACATGACGAAGAAATATCTCTCCCTGGAATGCTCAGTTACATTAGGGACCCCACTAGTTCGAGGGGTGGAGGCGTTAGCCTTTACGTAGCCCAGCATTTGCATCCCGAGCGGGTGGCTGATCCACAGCTGAACGGCTACCCAGAATCAGATTGGGTTTCCTGTAAACCCGAAGTTTGCACAGTAACTTGGGTATGAGTAGTCTACAGACTGTTGAACTTAACAGCCCCAGAAGACGCCAGCATATTGTTGTCTATCAATAGAGCCGTAGAACTAAGGCGTGTGAATACACTGATTATGGGAGATTTCAATCTCCCGTCCACCGATTTTGCTATCCACAACGTCGCCGGACAAGCGGAGTCCATGCAGACTTGCTTTCTAGAGATATGTACTGAACAAGGACTAGTGGAGCAGGTGCAGCGACCCGCCAGGTGGAATTCCGAAGGAGTCTCATCAGTGATCGATAACGTTCTTACTAACGACCAGCTGCTAGTGGACGATATAGAGATACTGAATCCACTAGCAAAAGGTGACCATGCTACAATCATGTTCAAATTCCTAGTGTGCACCACTAAAATGATAGATCAGTTACTCGCAGAGCGGAACTTCTACAGGGTAGATTATGAGGAATTTAACAGAGCCTTAACAGCACTTCCCTGGATGGAATAATCAGTTGAGGCGTCAGTTGATGACTTATGGCGCAGAATCCTGAACAACTTACAACTGACAATACACGATCTAGTTTCTCTGCGCAAAGTCAACCCAAAAATGGGAAAGAACGTGGCTTAGAAGCAGGACTAAGAAGCTGATCAGCTTAAAGCACTCATCACGGGATAGATACCAGTTAACTCAAACGCTTGAACATTTCGAGTCTTACAAGACGCTCAGAAACCGCTGCATCACGCTCCAACGTGCGGATGGAAGGCTCTACCAGCTCCGGCTATGGGAGAAGGCAAAGGAAAATCCTAACTTGCTCTATCGACATATAGTTCAGACTAGTTCAGTCGCTACTGGCATCACCAAACTAAAAACGGGAAATACTGAAAATTCATCTAACGTGGAAGCCGCGGAAGCCTTAGCAAGGCACTTCAAAACTGCATCGAACGTGACCCACTATACGCGGAACAACAGCCAGTCGACTCTACTTTGCTCACTCCAACCAAAGTACTCTCCGTCATGTACTTTGACAGAGCCATCGTCGAGGTCAAACTGCGTAACCCCCGCCCGAACAAATTTCCGGGTCTAGAAAGCATGCCGACAGTACTTCTCAAAAACTGCACAGGGGTTCTAATTTCCCCCTCGCACAACTGTTTATGGCATCCACGATCACAGGAAAACTCCCATGTGATTGGTAAGCTAGCTTTGTAACAAATCGGGATCCAGCACAAACCCCGAAAACTATCTTCCAGTAGCCCTGCATTCCGTACTTTCAAAAGTATTGGAAAGCATAACAGGCGATGGAATGAGAGAATTTCTTAGACTCGCGAACTTCTTCAACCCACAGCAGCACGGATTCCGCAAAGGCTAACTATGTTTAACAAACTCCTAGCGGCAACAGACGATTGGACTAAAGAAACAGACATGAAAAATGGCGTGGAAGTTATATTTCTAGACTTATCCAAGGCCTTCAACAAGATACCACATCGAACATTATGCGGCAGACTCATCGACTGTGACATAACGGGAAGGTTGCTAAGCTGGCTGAAAGACTAAT
>UZAN01045267.1:0-12547 GCA_900618425.1 Echinostoma caproni
CTTAGGTGTAGTAAACATTTGAAAAGGCCCAGGGTAACACGTGACAGGAAATGACGAAACAGCTAATTTGATGAGGATTGACCTTATCCGGGAGGATCTCCAACGCTCGTCGTCGTTACGGATACCAAACCTCTGCTATAACATTCGGCAAACATGCCCACAGCTGCTCATCGCTTGAGCTCAACAGGCAGAGGGATAATCAATCGGAAACAGGCGAATTGGTGACCTTGGGCCCTCTTCGGAACGAGCAGATCCTAGTCCGGAAACCGTCTGTTTCCTGATCGGTTTTTCAATGGAGTAGCAACGAACTGATTTCAGGTGCAGCAATGAACAGATATTTCGGTCATTCCAAGTTAACATAAGAGCTGATCCAAGCGAGGTCAAATTGCCGAAAGACAAATGTCATCACACCTCACGATCACACTTGCTACCAAACCAGTTTCTGAGTATGCTTCTCTAATCAATACAATTTCCTATCGCCTCCAGTCCGTACAGATAGTTGTTTCGCACCGTTGCACATGAAGTTCATGTATGCCTTTTCTTTGGCATAAACGCAGCGACCTAATGAAGAAAAAACACACAGAAAATCTCGCCGCTCAGATATGAACAGTTTCAAACGAGCAAGACTGATCAGAATAGAAATTAATATAACTAGTGGGAATTCCACAAAATAGAGCTGTGATTACTGAAACAGAAAGAGGTTGGTGGAAGAAACCAATTCCTTGGTTCAAGTAAATTCTTCAATGGGTGACACGCCTTTCAGGGTTCAAGAAGCGCGCTGTGAATTTTATTATTCAATGGTTTCCAAATAGTTCCAAGGATAAATGAAAATCGACTAATGGACTGGGGTTCTAACAGAGGGGCCATATTGTTGGCATTAAACACCTCGCGATTATTTACACACACACACACAAATCATGAATCTGATATGTAAATTCAGAGAAAACATTTGCATTGTGTTACCAAAACTGAGAGTGGTTTGGAATGATGTATGAAGACAGTTGAAGTCGTCAACTGCGATGCACAAATATGATCAATACAACCGGGGAAATGGTATTGTTCAAATATCATCAGTAAATAATGCTACTTCTGGGGCACGCGTAACAATGACAATGTAAATATCTACAGCGGGGCTGAAGAGAAACTCAGTGAGGAAGCGTGGCTTGGAGTTAATATACTAGCAGGACAACGGAGTGTTTTTATAACACTTTTGGTTAAGGACTTCGACCGCTCAAAAAGCAACTTTGGTGTACATAACTGTCTTGGTCTCTCAAACGTTTTGCTTTGCTTCTGATCAGCAGAATCTCGGAACTCATCAATGTTGTGCATCACCGCGAGGGAATGGCAGTTGGATATACTGATGAATCGCTTTCGTAGCCCAGTGCATCAGTTACCAAAATGCTCAATTTAATGATCTCAACTGTTGCTCTTCAACCGTTTGTACGAATTCCTCACCGAATGGGTAAAAGTCACTGCGTTTGAAGCGGGATTTCACATTTGCTGGATTGTGAGACAGTTTTTTGCGTGGACGCATTGAGCACGTGACTGAATAGTATAGGCGGGATGCGAAACAGTAAATATGCACCCGAACCCCGTAAAATTGATTCAGTCAGTCAGATGCATGGCCAAAATGATTTGATCATTTCGGTGCAATCGTGTCACGAAGCAGTATTCAGTAACCACGAGCCATAACAGATTCCCATTAACCACACACAATTCGTTACACCACCACCTAAAGAAGGCTCTCAATCGATCAATAAACAACGAATAAAACATGATCGCCAGCCGAATCAGCAGTGGTGATTGAGTGCAATGAATAAAAACCGCTAAGTTCGAATCAGGAATTTTGGGGGTCGAAGGAGTTTTAAAAATAAACAACCAAGCGGTCCAGTAAAATACCTTAAATTGATTTTCTCAAATTTATTGAGTAATTAAGAGACTGCTAATTGCAAAGTGACACAAAAACGCTTCAACTTTTTTTTGTTTTTGTTTGGTGTTTGTGTTATCCGAATTGCCTCGCAGATTCTTTGATTTAATTACCCAGAGTTATGTGGTCGAACCTGCATTTGTGATATTTCAAGGCTGTTTCCCGTTTCGTTTATTGTGGAATACCTGCATGTGGAGAGCGGGTGGGATTCTCATGACGTCGATCATGATACCTTGAGATCGGTGCTATTGCAGGCGATCGATAGTTCAAGCGAAGAGCAGAAATTCCAAAATTGTCATGGTTATCAACTTGTAGAAAATCTCACAATCAATTGAGCATACCGAACTCTCAATTTCATTCTCTGTGGTTACGAGGTTGATTGCATCTTTTTGAGGTTAAACCAATATACTGGTAATGCTTATTTGTACACAAGGGAAGCCGATATGATTTTTTCTCAAAGAGTACTACCGTTAAATCGTTGAGTTTTGCCAGTAATTTGCCGCTAGGCACATTCTGTGCGTAATCGGAATTGTAACTATCCACGACGGAACATTCTGAGCAAATCTTTTCAAATTACATTTTCCTGACAACGGCCCAAGTCAATGACGGGAATGAAAATACACGGCACATTTTGAGCCCGATTCCGGTCTCATTTTGTAAAACCGAATATTTTGCTACTTTTGGCGACAAGCAGATGCGTTTACGTTCTTAACCATTTTTTTGTGCTCTTTCCTTTCCGTTTGTCGCTCCACGTTTTTCGGAAAATGGTATTAGAACAATGTGTTTAAATAGAATGTCTAGCCCTCGTCCTGTTCCGCCTTCTCTGTTGGTAATAGAGTTTTGACATTCAGCTAATTGCACAAGTGGCTCCTATGCCAGTTTCAGAAATTATCTATTCAAATAATTAATGGAATAATATTTTAAAAATTGCATATCCGAACAAGAACAAACATAATCAAAAGAGACATAGGGGTAGTTTGCATATTCAGTTATGTATATATAAGCAATAGTGTTCTACGTCCACTGGGTTAATGTTGTACTCACCATCCGGTTCTTCAAACGGGCCTGGCGGTCAGCAATTTTTTTCCCGATATACCACCATATTGCTTACACCAAATATTCGGATCTCGTAGACGTTTTACTTCTAAGAATGAAAATTCGTATTCAATTTCAGTCATTTACAGCTTTATGCATCCGGATGGGCTAACTTCCCGCACTGTACACCATATTTCCGGATGCACATGTACAAAATGGAACCGAAATTAAGAGACACCGCTATTCTCAATGAAGCAACCACGTAAACATATAGGAAATTTCTCCTTATCGACAAGTAGACGTGCATCGTGTGACAAAACAGACTTACGATATGAAGCAGTGCATGGACACACAGTTTGAGTTTGGGGATGAGGTTTTTTACAGCACGTGAAAGTTCGTTGTGTAATAGATGGTGAGTGTCTGACAGCATTGTGGCAACAAAATTATTCCATGTTAGCAGGTTCTGCCCATGTTAGAGTTCGCCAGGTTATCTCTAACGATGCAGTTTAGAGATCTCGCCAGTGAATCTACTTTTGTTTAAACATACCGGGTAAAATCCTTGGGGAGCAGTACAACGAGTGGGGGAACACGCACGCATTCACAAACCTAACTATCAAACTTTGAGAAACAGAACGTATTCCTAATAGGATTTAAAAATTTGAAATCTTTCTAATTTTTAAAGGTGGTGTATACAGAAAGTGAAGCGTGAACTGAAAAGCTGCGAAGCACTGGACAGCTTTTTCCACCTGGTTGGGTCTCATCAGCAGTGCAAACCCACCGACCCAATTGGGATTCGAACATGGGACCTCAGGTAGAATGGAAGCGTGCCACCCACTCGGCCACTGTGCGGCTGATCAGACCGTTTTTCATGCCCCATTTACACGATATGGCGCAACCCATCTTTGCGAGCTTGTTGCGGGTCATGGACTTCGCTCATCTCGGCACTGTCCGCCGGGGTTATGACTCGGTTGCAAGCATTCCCAACCTGACTACTTGCGTCACATGAGTTATGGAGGATTTGATTCAATTTCAAAGGTGAATTTGTCGAGTACAGGTGTTGTGGAGCGCCCTTCGATTGGCTTAACTACATTTCCTCCCTCTAGAAATTATTTTATTTTCGTGAATACCACATAATGACCACTCGAAAGGTTTGTTCGCGGTCTCACTTAATGAGTTTCAAACATGATCCGCTTAATACTGTGTCTTTCATGTCCTCATCGGCTCCTTTTCGGATTCCTACTAAAATGAAGAAACAGAAGCGAGCCGGATTTCAAGCAGCGCCACCATCGAAAATGACTGTGCCCTTATTGGTCAACACAAACATCCGGTCGCTTATCGTAATGATGACAGATCTAACGTGTACCCTTGATTCACGCATCCATCGTAACACGTGTGTGTGTGTGTGTGTGTATTTAAGAATCCTGGCTTGACCATAATGCCGAGAACTGACTAATTGGAATCAATGATTTTAAATGCTTCCGTAAGGATAGGAGCATTTTGCCTTAAAACTCACGGATCCACTAGTAATCACGCACTGATTCTCATAAGACGCATAGTGTGCTCCTGTCCCCTTCACAATACACTCACGAGAACCAATCAAATCAACATTCGTCTTCGCGATCTATCCCCGAAAAAAAAACCTTCCTTCTTGAGCGTTCCATTTCTTCGTGGTTCTCTTCTTATCTCTCTTTACGCAATGCAGTCAACTTATTCACTGAAGCACTTAGCCACACGTTTAACCTATGCTGCCCTTTTAAAACTCTATTTGTCTGTTCACGGCAGCACAGCATCTCCTTTGATGAAATCACTCAGAAGACAGAAGGAACGATCGTACAAATCTAGTGACTCAGCGGCAGTCAATTATTACACCAACTTGATCAGTGCTGAAGTAAAACGCCTCTCTGCGTCGTACACCTCCCAGCTTCTGCAATCTAACAACAGTAAACGAATTTGGCTGGGCATCAAATTACTGTATGGGAAGAAATTCAAAATGCCGGATTTTAAAACCGATTTGGACAGTGCTAATGCGGCAGTTATCCACCCATCAAGCGTTACGATCACGTCATTTGTTTTCGACGATGCCGTTCAAGTAGAAGCCGTCTCGAAAGAAGAAACGTTTTAGCTTTTGCATACCGTGAAAACCACGTGCAATGTTGGTCCCGATGGTCTTTCATCTTCTCTTCTGAAATATGGGGCCTATTCTCTCAGTGAAATATTCACATCATTTTTGAACAATTCCTTAAAATCCTGCTCTATTCCAGACCGTTGGAAACCAGTAACCATTGTTCCCACTCCAATATCCTCTAATTCGAACGTTCTAACCAAACGCTTTCGTTCTATCGCTTTAACCTCTGTTGGACTTAGGCTAGCAGAACGTGTTGTTCCTAAGCACATCCATTGTTGTCCCGTATGATTCTCGTCAAGTTGTCCATAAACCAAACAGATGCACGCTAGATGCAGTTTCCTCACGTGTACACAAAATCACCAAATCTTTGAATGACTCTGCGAAATCTGTTCGTTATATGTTTGTGAACTACTCGTCCACTTTTGATTCTATTCCTCAGTCCCTTCTTCGTAAACTGGAGACCTTTGGTTGACTTAGACGGTTATTAGCCTGGCTTGCCGGTAACTTTCCCCGGGAGAACTCAGTGTACCAGGTTAGGTCGGAAGAAATCCAAACGGTTGTTGAGCAGTTCTGGAGTACTCCAAAGTGCAGTTCTTTCCCCGTACTTATTTCTACGTACAATGGTGACTTGTCTGCTGGCGCTCTTACTTCTCTCTTCAAGTATGCTGACGATGTGGTCTTGTGTCAGACGATCTCCGACTCTTCCGGTCTTTCACTATTTTCTGACAACTTGGATGACGTTCAACAGTTTTCCGCCACATTTGGCCTATCTCGTAAGCCCTCCAAATATTTTGAATGTCTCTTTACCTTATCACGCTCGTCTTTCCCAACTGAACCGGTATCGATTGGCTCTGAACCAGTATCCCGGGTAAACCGTATGAAATACCTGGGTGTTTTTATTGATACTTATCTTCACTGGACCTCTCACATTCAACATGTCATCGCCGAGCTTGAAAGACTTTTTTCATACATGTAAACTTCGTCAGTTTCCTATTCAATGAATAACTATTTCCAAATTGGTGTACCACTATGTTTTTCTCGTTTTACTTTATTGTTCACCCGTTACTTTTTCCAATCTACTTAAGAAAGATTTTTTAAGCTACTTCAACGTGAACTGACTATCATTAGCCCTGTCTCTACAATCCCGCTGAAGAAATTGGTAACTGACCTATGCGAACGTCATTTGAATGCATGCGAAAAGTTTGCACCTAAGATTCTCTTTGACTCCATACATCCGCTACACGCCCATATAATTTCCTGCTGTTCCCATCCCTCAATTAATTCTTAATTCTCTTCTATCGCCGTTTGAATTTGTCCGACCTTGAATGCTGCGACGCATTTTTTAACAGTTCGAAAGTTACTGCTGAGATTTCGAAAATATTTTAACCAAAACGATTTGGGAATTTATTCTGTTTTGTAAATGGTTTCTATTCCATGAGAGTGTTTATTAGGTTGAGCACACGTATTCTAAATTACTTTTCTCTTTTCATCCAATGCATAGTAAAGAAGTAAATGATTGAAACTATTCTACTCTAGATAAACTGATAAAATAGTTGTCTATAAACCCCCCACGCATTATCCACCATACCGGAAGAACTGAAAACCTAGTCCAAGAAACATGCGAGTTGATCTTAGAGAGTTGACCTCGAGGTGTGGAGCTCTTCGAATAAGCGTTTTGTTTCGTCACCGTAGTCAAACCGGAGAAGACATTCAAAATGTTTTATCATCTAATTGAAACCTAGAGGCAATTTGATTGAGAGGCTCATAAGTCCGATGGCTCAGTTGGTGTGTCTTGGGAGACTTTTTGTATGTGGATATAAATCCAGTCAATTTGTTGCATATTGCACGACATTTCTCTATCTAAACATAAAGCTGGAGGAGTATAATCAAACATCAATATCATATTCAATCCCTCGTGAATGAGTCTGCAAAAACGAAGTGCTGAGCGGAACAAATAGGATGAAAATCAGGATGTTGCACGAGTTTGGTCATCAATACCTGTATATAGGAAATGAAGCGTGAACTGAAAAGCTAGGGTTCTAATTTGATAGAATGTGTTCTGAACATGCAGTGACCACGATGAATTATGAGATAGTGTGTGAATATAAGGTATTTTACCATTGATAAAGTTGATATATGGGCTGAATAATGTGCATTGTTCAACAGGGAGAACACAACATCCTTGCACTGTGTGGAATTCAATAATAAGAAGCAGAACAAGAATCGAGTAACATCTTTTAACTTCCTGTTAAATTTATGAAGCTAGTTCAGGGGTGGTGGTTGCCTCGCATCCCAAAACAACATCATCCACGTATCTACAGCCAATTAGAGTTGAATGAATGGAATCGTGTTTGGCATACGTTACAAGTAAAACAAGGAATAAATTGCACCCTGCGGAGCCAGACGAATGGAAGATCTCTTGCCGTTTAGGCAGGTGGAATGTCTCCTACCCGTGTCAGCGATTGAATTCACACGACTTTCTGTAAGTTTTGGTAGTCTGCAAAAATCATTCTGACGGTGGTACACTTCCTAGCAAGAGTCAAAATTATGGGGTTGTCAGAAGTTGTTTTTTTTTAGGAAATGCGCTCGATAAATTTTCTCTAATCCATTGGACACGGATCACATTTGGGAAGGGAATCACAGGCCTGGACCAATTAGACTGTTTCGTCGGCAAAATTAAAGTCTTATACGGACCAATCAGAAAAACACAAGTGATACAGTAAAACAAAGAATCAAATTAAAGAACACCTTCCAATACAGGGGTGAAGAAGGTAAACAACGGCATCAGGTGTTCAGCGCAAAACACGATGTGCAAATCGGTGTATACCTTTCGGTTTAACTTCCCTATCTTCCTTAAAGCATTTTCACACTTCACTCCACATCAAAACGACTCTAGTACCTAGAAATCATTTCCCCTGTAACTTTGCCCCCTGCTCCCCCCCCCGCCACATCGTCTGTTCGTGGCAATCAAATAATAGGTGAGCTACTACATGCACGAAACGAAGGAAACCACCGAGGTTGTGCCTACGAAGCGTAGACTTCAACACGTGCTAGCTTAATTGTTTTCGAAATAACACCCTCTGTCGGAAAAAAAAATGGTTTTAATGTGTGTGTTTAAATCGCCAAAGACCAGCCCTAATGGATTTCATGAGATCATGAATCACGCATAGAGCTAGAACATTTTGAAAGGAGTGGTCTCAATGATCGGGGTTATTACAAATAGATAAGTAAGTGGCAAAAGGATAGTACATTTCGAGAGTTGCAAATCATTCTGAGTGTTTGCATTTCACCGGAGCAAGAGGCAGTGCGTGAAGCCCATTTGAGACTCATCAGATAGCCAAAGATACACCGATTTGCGGTATACTTTTCCGTATGAGTGGTTTGTTCTCCGAAAACATCAATCAATCCGATCGCATTGGTCATTTTAGCTTATCCACACATGCTTTCCACCGACTTGAACACAGGGTTTTCAAGAGAGACTGATAGTCTCAAAGCGGTAGTGCAATTGTCCGTTTTGCTATTTCTATCCGATCCACTTTCCTGACAGGAATCTACAAAGTGATAAAAACAATCTACGATTCCCGTATGCGTTGAACCTTGCTGTTTTAGAGTACATCTATTCCTCACATTCAGTTTACCTTGAAGGTGCGATAAAATTGTGTGGTGAACGATAAGGAGCCAGAAACAGCTTTGTTCAACGTTGATTGGACTCATTAACAGTACGTTCTGTTTTCCATCTTGCCTGTTCGCAGAGCTTGGTAATTTGTTTGCAAACTATTCATCACCGCCCGAAGTGACATCATCAGTGTTTGTGAAGTGGTAGTGTTCCGCTTTTACCTGTTCGTTTAAGTATAGAAGTTCTTCTCCACCAACTATTCGTTGTCCCTTGTTCCAACTGTGTTTGACTCGGTTCGACGTTAAACGTTTACGATGCGCCCTGCAAAGTTCACAATGTTGACGGAGAAGGATAACTAATTGACATTTTTGGACATCTTGATTATCAGAACGCCATCCAGAAAACTGGACAAAACGGTCTTTCGCAAAGCAACGTATACGTGTCAAATCCTAGACTTCAAGAGTAATCTTCTACACAGTCACAACAGATTCTATGTTAGAACCTTGTTCGGAGGAATCCAAACGCACTGCACCACCGATATATTGAGGAAGAAAGAAGAAAGGTACCTCCTCAGGGTATTTGCTTACAATGGCTACGCCCGTAACTTCATCAAAAGAACTCTGACTGAAAAAAAGCAAGAAACAGTAAACGTAGAATCGGGAACAAAAACTACTCTGCCGCACATCAAGGACGTTTCGGAAATGACATCACGACTGTTGAGACTATATGGAATCAAAGTCATCCACAAACCAACCGCCTATCTAAGGCGACTTCTGTCAAAACCAAAGGAGAGAACAATGGAGAAAGAAAAGAGCAGTGTTTTCTATAAAATAAACTGTAAGTACTGCCTAAAACATTACATCAGGCAAACTGGAAGAAAACCGTCAACAAGAATCCGTGAACAATGCTACTTCACAAGCACCGATGATGTTACCTCGACTGGTGATGAAACGTTTGCAAACAAATTTCCAAGCTCGGCGAACAGGCGAAACGGAACACAATTCACCTGAGCTGCGAGAACCGATTTTCAACGTTGTCAACGTTCTATTTTGTTATGTCATTAGTGTGTGTGATGAAACAACGAAGTGTTAAACTCTCCAATCTGATGAAGCTATATGCTCAAACTATCAGCCGTCAACCGTTTTACTCAAAACATGAGGTTTCAACTTTCAATCTCCAATTTCGCGGCTCGAGTCCCGTCAAGGACACAGGAATTACACACACACACACACACACACAGCTGAAGATCTTCCAAAAAGGAATGAAACACACGTTGCGTAGTTTTCCGTTATGAAAAAATTGCTCCCCGATTCAAAGTAGACGGTCAGGGCAAGAAAGCTTACAATGACTGTTCTGACCTAACTAAGTACGATTTCACCTATATTTTTGTTTTATAATACTCAACCGTGTTTCTACACCAATTAATCCGGCCTGTTTCCATCAGTTTTTCATCTGAGATTTTGTTTCCATTTGTGATTGTGTGTTTAATTTGTCTGCAATTAGGTGGGTGAGTGAGCACAAACATTTGAAAACCAAGTTTATTGATAGCGGATATTTGGTGAGGAGGCTCACGTACAGCCAGCCCCATGCTGACATATGGAACATTAAGGGCGAGTAGTAGGGGATTATATTCGATTAGATGGAGGGAGCTGGTGCACAGATGCGTGAGTTGTGATGTCCGTAACCAGCTGTCCAAGATGGATTATACTATACCGGATAAATGCAAAATGCAAGAGGTTCTGATCAGCTATCCTCTGACCCGAGGGTATGCATTCGTTCTACCTGTGATGTTCCAAGTTCGATCCCCAGTTGGGTCGATCGAGTCACGCACTAGTGATGAGACCCAGCCAAGTTAACACAATAGTCCACTGCTTCCTAACTTTTCAGTTAAATCTCCATTTGTTATATGCACGGTGGTATTTTAACGCTTTATGCAGTGCCAAGGCGGAGCGGCTGTTTACAACATTGTTCAGAACACGAGCTGATGACTACCATAGGTGGTGGTGGCACAGTGATTTAGTCGCTGTCACTGGTGTACTCTAGACCCTATGGTTCGAGGTTCGAGCTCCTCCACCATCACTCGACTTTGGTGGAAGGCAGGTCTGCTGTTGTCCGGTTCAAAACCAAGCCTAACTTATCGAGGCCCTATGTGTGGTTCGCCACTCCAAGTCCCGCGGGGGGCTTAGGTTGCCGGTTTTCATCAGTGAGCAGCAGATCCTCATGTTTATGGGGTTTACCTCCTCTTCTCTTCATCACACGAAAGTGTGTGATAAAAGCTTGCGTCTGGACCAGACGAAATGCACATTTATGTTTTTTATTAAGAATGCAACATGTCTTCAGTTGCAACACCAATTAAACAAAAATATAATTAAATATATGGGAAAAGTTTACTGACCAATATTTGTTCCCAACTGACAAAAGGCGATGTTCAATTTCAAAAGCTATCCATATCAACCAGCTTTCATGAAACATGCATTCAACAGTGAGAAATTTATTGGTTTGTTTCTGACAGTTTAAGACAACCGATCACACTGCGATTTTGTTCTCTGAATCGAAACAAGGCATCACATGTTTTTCGGGGGATCTATAGTCAAAAGGTGCGTTGGATCGTTTCTCATTCTGTAATTTTTATTTAATCGGGGCGTCACTTACCTGAAGATTTGATGTTTGTTAATCAACATTCGTCGTCTGACCGGAATAAACCGATCGGAGAAACACTACACTACTTGTTACGTTTTCTCTAAACGAATTATCAGCAAAGAGTATTTGTACTTTTTGAGCAACCCACCGCTCATACAAATCGATATGTGTTCTTAAAGCCAACTATAGACCCGGTACACAAAGGCGCTCTGAATTATGTAGCTGATTGATTATTGGTCGGTATTCAGATCGACTGTCTGAACAATGCGTATATCTCTGGAGTGCGCATTTCGACGGGCCTCACAATTGATTCGCCTTCGCTATGCTTTTTTTCTCCCCGTTCAATCTTGTCAGACTATGTAATAAATTGCCGATTTCAAATCAATATGCCCTCATTATTACACGCTCCACTTTCCCCCTCATCAACAGGCTAAGAGGCTGATTTGATCGATCTTGGCTTACTTTCAGACCCGACACGTTGTTCTCATTGTCGTGCAATAGATTAATTTATTGGACTGAATAGAACCCTATTCGATTATCCATCATTCACAAGCGGTTCTGTTAGTTCTCTTGCTACAATTCTCTCTTTTATATAACCGACAAGTTTTTTTCGTTTCTGTATACAATTTCATGCTCATTGAACAGAGATAAATCTGACAAGTAGATTGATGATCATTTTGAAAATGAAATTCAACGATTTAAAATTGTTGCAAGCTGTAAGTCTGTTTCACAGTGCTGGACCAGGACCACTGTTGAATACCGTCTTGAGACGAATGAAATAAGCTGGCTCAGAAAGGATTAATGCGCGCTTGTGAATGATAATCGTGTTCAGTTTAAATTCCCAAAACTACGTGTGCCCTTCTAAACACCTATTACATTCTAATGCAATTTTAATAAAAAAATATTTAACTCGGCCCTCTCACGTCCAATGGGAGGTTGATCATGTGCGAGGTTTTTTTCTAATAGTCAAAGTCATGATGAACGTTTGATTATGGGCGATCTAACAGAACTAAAGCTTATCATGCACCTATAGGATTTTTACAAGATATTTTGGATAACGTTACAGAGAGAAAATAATAATGATAATAATGTGTGTGATCACTCACGGATGTTGAATTGTTAAATGTTCCAATGTTTTATCAAGTTGCGATTTGAATAGTTCAATAGTAGGAGAAGACAATTTCATACGCCGCACAATCTGACT
>UZAN01045268.1:9325-25274 GCA_900618425.1 Echinostoma caproni
CAAGCAACATATACAAAAACAAGCTAACCGAAATTTTACCGTCTGTCTGACCTAACCGTCTGACCTCTACTAAAAACGTGACATCAGTCTTCAAGAATGTTGGTGTTTGGCTTGAAAATGCAAGGGTAGAGTTTATTGTAGGTGTTGCTGTGTGGTATGGAAATATTCGCAGTCGCCGCATAGAGTGAGATGTTCCATATCCGGTCTGCGCCCGTCGATCATGACAAAGGCCGAAGTCGATCCGGTCACCTGTGCTAGATTGAGGCCAGAGAAAGCAAAGTAACTGTACGAAACGGTTTTGCGAACACAGCGATGGATTGGATATTCAAAAGGCTACCGTCTAGGCAGCAGTACGGTACTGTTGACACAGTCTTAGATGGGTTTTGTGTCACTTTGTGCATCACCCGGAATGCATCCTCACTTGGTCGAGGACACTTGTCGGCAAGGTGTTTTACCAATGGACGTATAATAGTTTTTGTCCTCTCCGTACTCCGTCACGCCAGCTAGTGTTCCTTGATTAATTGCTTGATCGTCCCGACAACATTACCTGTCGAAAATGAGCAAACAAATGGGAGATAATCAGAGGTGTGCAGAGGCTAGAGGATTGTTGTTTACTATTCGCGGTGCACGGTCGTCGGCTTCTGAATTCGTTACGTAGCTGTGTAGCAAGATTAGTACGCGCAATCTTCTTTTAAAGGAAATCCCAATAGGAATACTTGTCTTTCAACAGTTGCTCATGGTTTTTTTCGGAGACGGTTTTGTCGAATCCGTCCACATGAAATTATTCCGGACAGCCAGTGTCAAACATTGTTGCTTTACATTTTCCAGTCTGGTCGGTGAGCTGTCTGCTGAACAAACTCCTTGTTCGATACGCAACGGTTTGGACTAGGCTTCTCCTGATTTCCAAAGACATAACACTTGCACAATTTGAGAATTCCTCAGTCCGGTGCGGTAACCATAGCGTATTATCAGGGTCCCGTGGCCATGTATCATCAATAAAGTGCCAATTATCCCCCAGTTTCATTTCCGGTGTGAAACGGATGATGCTGTGAATAGCATTGAACTTATACTAAGCAGAATCCATGTGTCTTTGTTTTGCAATCAAGATGACATCATGAAACAGATAACGACAGTAGACTAGCAAGACTCTTTCTGTGTCATTTTATGCGAAACTCACAAAAAGCTCTAGATAATTATTCCCCGAAATGCCAAGTTTGATCTATATTTATATATTGTAGTCACAAATATATGTAATGTTTTCCAGAAACGGCACGTTTTTTATCACTGAAGGCACATCTAAAAATTCCATCGTTAATCCGTCCAAATTGTATTCTTTAAGCAAATGTATGTAAATCTTGAAGACGCGGATCATCAAACCACAAAGGACACATCCAAAGTTATCTAAAAACTACCACCAAACCCATCTAAATAATTTCATTGAAGTGGCTCAATATGATGTTAGCAATTCGCGTTTGTAATTGCTTTCGTCATACCAGTGTGACGCTGTTCATCAATTATTAACGTTATGTGCCTGTTCTAGCAGCTAATGTACGTGAATCCTCATAAACAAATGAGAGAGTGAAAGCATTGTTTCCCTTAGTACTATCAGTAGAAATGCTTGTATTAGATCAACCGGTAAATACTAAGTGAGAATGATTGTTTGCAGTGACACTGCATTCGGGGATTATACTGAACAAGCCTAATCCAGCAATGCCACCGAGAGGTTTCAGTGCACAAAATGCGTTTACCAAATTGAAATACTTCAAAGTATGATTGTAGAAGCCGAAGGTCCAAAACATCGCTGTATAAAGGCCCACGCCCATTGATATGCTTCTAATTCGGCTGATAACGTGAGATCTGTCCTCACGAATGAGCTGAAACTCTCTGACGTAACCATTAGGATTGTTGTACTCATCTCTGCGAAGTTAACCGCCTGATCAAGGAGGAAGTTTATGGCAAAGAAAGGTTAATTAACATGTTCATATATTTCAGCCCATGCATCCTATGGAACTATCAGGAGTAGTAATCCTCACTTCATATTCCCCTGGAAAAATGATCAACGGTCTTATTAGGTAGTAGGTTGGTAAGGATGCATATTGTTCCTGCAGCAATGCAATTACCTAAATTTCCGAAGACCTCTCGGTATGCTTGAGGTCACTGTTGTGTTATGTGCGAAGGTTGCGGTCGGATTAGAGCAAGTGGATTGCGATAGTCGCTTTGCTTTTGGAACGGTTTAGACGGTAATATGATCAGTTCTTAAGTTACGTATAAACAAGTCACCGTAAGCAGTGGAAAACGATGCTTCGAAGACAAACTTTTTCACTATACTGNTATACTGCTTGTTTTCCTTCTATCGAATTTGTGGTATTCTCAAAGGACCTATACCTAGAAATAATGTAACAGCATGCACTCTAATGTGCTACTGATAACATATCAATCGTGTTATTACTTCGTTGTAAATGAACTTGGGATACTTCAATATTTTCAAAACATTTGTATACTCTTTTCGGTTTGTACAATGGAGTTACCTAAGTCATCATGAAAACCTGGTTCATGATTGGTCATTATATTGGTATTTTGTTTGTGATTACCCTGTAGCTACTGATGATTACCCATTATCATAATTGGAAAGGGAATTATCCTTCTTATCCCACAGTTGATCTTCAGGCTGGTAATCACTCCATAGACAAAAATATAGTTACATGTAATTCCTCGCGAGCAATTGAGAACAATTTGGAGCAATTATGATCATCAGAAAATGATTGCTGCTGTTTGCTGCAATATCGTTGTGCCCACCAGTAAAATAACGCCATCTTCATCTGACTGAACTTCTAGTAATTCCTGTGGGTGATTTTTGGGTGACCTTTGGCGATTCCGTCATCATTGTCTTCGTCAGATTGATCGTTCCGCATCCTGTTAGTACAGCTATTCGCGTCCGATAATCCAGGTTTTCCTCTTGCAAACTGATCCGGTGAAGCTTGCGAGTGCTTTATTACAGGCACGAGAAAATATTCACATAATTGTTGCCATGGGGCAAGGGGAATATTCAGGAGACGAGCTCCTCACTTAAGTTCCTCCTGGGGAATATCATGTCTGGTTTTATTACGTAGAACGGTGAAAACCGCCTATCCTGATCCACGTTGAACATCGCAGCAGATCTACGTGTGGCTTTTACCTATGAGATAACGTTTTTTTCAAAAGAAACATGTAACGGCTGCAGTACTGAAATATATATTCCATTTTCACGAAACATATGTGCTCAAAGAGGTATGCCTAGTATATTCGCAATTCCCGATTTGCATATTCAACACAGATGCGCTCCCATTTCACACAAATTTCACACTCTTTGTGAATCAATGGGCGAGATGGTTGTTATATGGCAAAGCGATTTTTGATTTCCCCAAAGTGTTAGCGAACAATGCTTATGAATGCAAGACTCACTTGTTTTGAACGCTGAAAATATGAATGAGATGAAACAAACGTAATTAGAATGGACATTCCAGCTGCTGCATCTAATCCGTGTAGAAGCCAATTTTGGAAAACTCGTGTCTCATTGCCCGAGTACTGTTCACCAAAAACAAAAGTGCATGTGATTCCGTAGAGTGTGTTACAATGCTATCTTTGTCTTGGCGTAACTCCGTGCGGTTCTTTTGTATGAGAGTTTATTACCATTTGCAATACATCCTCAGCTAAACGTTACATATCTCGTTTCATAAGTCGATGTTTTGCATACCATTATCGCCAGGAGCTCATGTGACGTTTTCGCATTTAGTTGTTGGCAAAGCGCTCAAGAGCAATGTCGCATAGCGCGTGCAATCAACAAACACATCAACAATCTAACCGAAATATTCACGGCTGTCTGACAAAAGGAAGCTTTTTCTTATTCACAAATTCTCTCAACTAAATACGAATGATTGAACCTCAGGGATGGGATATAATTTGACGGTGAACTCAAAGTGCTATTGATTTATCACGGCAATTACAAATCTACGAACCTGACCGTTCTACCAAGGAAACGAGCTCTCGCAGCGAAAAACTCAATTCGAATATGATAATACGCACGCAGAGAATGTTACCGCAAACCGCAGAAAAGTTGCTGCTTGCGATCAGTCGTAGCGTGCTATATGCGAATGGACTTTCACATACCGACTTGCGACATTTCTAGGTCGAGAGAGTTATAAACCAGGTCAGAAGTACTAAAATCTTAAGTTTCCAGGGACGCAATTCCATACGAGAGAACAATATGAAGTCTATTTCACCTAGTCAATCACATGTATTTGCTCATCTGTTTTCAGCAAGTCAAGACAAAATTGACAACGCGATGCTAAAACTTAAATCACAGATAGATATAAAGCAAAGCCTTACTATTCACTAACTGCTAAAGCGCGGAAGAAGCATATAAAATGGGCAACGAAAATGGATGGCCAAATACTTGGTACGTACGCGTTTTCTGCCCCCTTCGTTCAGTACCGCGTTTTCTCTCAAAGTGTACACTGAGAACGGACGCGGAACGAACGCTCAGTTATGTTGTCAGAAAGACGGTGGACGAGGCACTCGTGCTGCTTCGGTAGATCTAAGGCCAGTTGAGTAGTAGGAGGGCGCATTCGAATGGATTTCGTGTAATGTAAAATTTGGTCTGGCTATTAGTTGTTTTTCATCGTAGACAGATGTCGATAGATATATAGTATGGAGCGTTTAGTGAGAGGAGCAAAACTGAAATGGCCGCAACACCCGGCATTCCCAACCGGTCGCCCATGTTAGTACTAACCGGGCCCGAGTTTGCTTAACTTCGGTGATCAAACGAGAACCGGTGTTTCCAATGTGGTATGATCGCGACCGAACCCGCTATTCACTAACAATAAACTACAACAAAACAACCAACAACCAACAATAGGCTGGCATTTGTCACAATATGAAGTTGCTTTCACCTACTTAGGTAATCACATGTATCTATCTGCTTGTTCATCCGTTTTCAGCACGCCAAGACACAATTGACAATGCAATGCAAAAAATGAAACAACAGATATCACTTCAAAAGTCGACACATATCAAACGCTTATTATTCACCAACTACTAAAGCGCGGAATAAGCATATAAAATAGACAACGAAAATGGCCTAATACTGACTGGGTACGTACGCCTTTTCTGAATCGTTCGTTGGGTACCACTATTATATTTTACCACGTACACACTGCAACGAGCGTGCTTTAAAGTGCTCTTTTTGGTTACATTAGCACCTACACATCGTGTCCTGTTCTGCTCGTCCTTCAGCCGCCCTGGATCTCGTGCCAAGTGATCCGGCACGAAAATGTATGCCCTTCATAAATAGCCTCGGGAAACGTTTCCCTTGCTTTGTGAAATAGAAAGTGGACTCCTCGGCCTCCGTAAGCTGGATTATATCGGTGAAGCTAGTTCTCCCCTACATGCGGCTGCTTCTTCGTCATAGTCGTTCACTGCTTCCAATGCTAGTCTACTCTTGTGCCGGCTCGGAAATTGCACGGCCGATCAGGTGCATTTATCCATCGGTCGAATGGTTCAGCCACAACAACGGACAGCTGTGAGTCTGACAGGCCCAGTGAACGTCCACTGCATAGGAGACATACCATCAGCACATGGATGGACTGGACGCGGCAACCAAAGTATTACGTAACGTACAAGCCGATAACGAGACAGCCTCGGGTTGGGGTGAGGGATTTCAAGAGCCGCAAATCGCGGAATATGATCCAATTTGATCACATAATGGGTCAAAAGGAATTTATTTGTTTAACGTTAAGGATGAGAGGGAAGAGAGGATGGTAAGCGGCAGAGCAATCTCCTTATATATGAAGTTTTATTCTTGAACAAATTCGACCGTTGAAGGAAATCGCCAACCGCGTAGTATGTCTTGCGCAATCGATCAGATCTCCTTGGTACTTCGGTACTATGTTTGGTACATGTAGAAGAAAGAAATTCATCTGAAGAAAGAACGGAAGAATGTATCCGTCTATTGTTTCATCATCCATACTATTCATGGCTTTTGATCGAAATACCATCGAGCTTCTTTTCTCTTCTGTGGAACGTTGTAATTCCATCCTGTTCGCTTGTTGTACGCCTCACTCTGTTATGGATGCTACTTGCATGTCTTACACAATCCATTTTATCTATGGCCGACAAGAACGCGAAACCGATCTTGTTTAGTCTTGGACCATACAAACACTTTTAACTCGTTCAACTAGTAGGGGATCAACGGGTCCCCAAGGAACAACTTCCTGGATGGTGTCGATGCAAAATGCATTTGAACGACCGATTTCAAATTTGATGAAATCTGTCAATCTCTCCACATGACCCTCATTTGCTGCTTATAAGTCTGTTCATTCTGCCTGCGAAGCTAATTTTTAGAGGCGATGGGCACATATCTTGATAAATGAAGACCTTTCCAATAAGGCAACATTGATCGAGGTAAAATTAGGTAGGTTGTTAGCCGGTTCACAGAGGACATACGGGTTCCGATCGACGAAAATCGAAAAACCTATGAAGACAATCAAAGATCTTATTCGTCCTACGTACTTCGATAAACGATTATTTTAACTTATCATGGTTGATGGTCTTCTTAAATATGTATACCAGTTAGATCTCATATATCTATGTTTTTTTGAATCAATGATCAGCGTTATTCCGATGAGCAATTTTTTGGACTTTCAAGGGACTTGCGGTCTATTTGTATACACGAAATCTAGTTTTGTATGTTCCTGATTATCTAGACTTGGTGTGTTGGGAAAACTTTGTATCATGTCTACTAAAATTAGCAGCAAACGTATCCGAAAAGCCACCCGATTGTTCAATGATAGAGTTGGGAAAATCATCCAAAACATTTTAGACTGTTTCTGTGTGCTCGGAAACAAATCGTGCAAGCACTCATGCTCCCATGGCCGAAATGCTCACAAATACCTTAACGCGTGGTTTGAATTTCGGAGCAAAGAAAATCAACATATTTAGGACGTAGTATTTTGAATAGTTTCGGACGTTACAGAGAGGATCTCTGGATCGCATTGACGTAGAAAGACACGATATCAAACAAATGACCAAAACGGGAGTCACTCCTGCGACACAATTCACGCGGTATCGTAATAATTCATTTGAACTGCATAACAGTTCAAATTATTATCTATTGCATTTTTCATTGGTAATGACTTCCGATTTGGTTGCGTTTCCTTGTCGATAAATTAAAGGCCACCGAAAATGTATGTTACAAAAACTGATGTCCACGCAAAGTGTGCTGCGTACGACCAGTTTAGATGCGGAGACATCGAACCGTATCAGGTGTAAGAAAACATTCTGGAACAAAAGTTGACCTCGGAGCTGCTACATGTGAGACCAATGGCGTCACAGACCCTTCGACAATAGGGTGACTATTGATATGTACAACTTCCTTGTTGCTCATCCTATCGATGCGATGCAATATGTATGTTTGCTCTGCAGGCAGGATAAAACCAAACCGACCGTTTAGCCTCCAGCTACACCGCTTAGCAGGTCTATCCACCTAGAAAAGGGACAACTAGACGTTACTGCCACCTTGAGGATTTCGTCTCGCCACTAAACGTCAGGGTCAAGAAACAAGACAATGGTCCCTAAGAAGCCTCCGAAAAGCGCACCAATCACTGTGTCGACGCAAAAGGGAGAGCCGATCGCCTCTGTAATACAGAGGTCGGTGATGAGCAGCGGGAAGAATAAGAATCCTGCAAGACAGCAGGTCAATAATCTCATCGGTCCGACCAACTCAGCGCGACCAGCTTGACAGCGGGGGCGACCTGAGGTAAGGCAAGTGTCCAGACGCAGCTGCACGCCTGCCCCGAACAATGACCACAAGCGACAAATTAGCGTCATCATCTGCAGTGTACCACAGAGGACAAATCAATCTCCTGCGCTAAGAACAAACAAGATGGAAGCTCTTTCACTGATTTACTGTTGATTCTGGAAATTCTTATGGTTTATTCCTTTACCTTATTGCGTTCAGCCCATTCACTTGGTGCCAACGTAGACCACGGGATTGGTCGGTTATTCAATTTTTTAATGTGATGGTTTCTCCTGAACCATGAAATCCTTTGATTTATTGAACACGATCTCCTTGTATATTGCAAAATTTCGCTTATTACAGTTCGATTCGCTTTCTGAATTCTGTGTTTCTGTTTCTTTTCGAACCTTAATTCTGGGTTGGACTGTTACTGAAGTTATAAGCATCTCTGCGTCGTACGTCTCCCAGATTCTGCAATGTAACAACCGTGAGCGAATTTGGCAAGGTATAAAATCGCTGTATGGAACCAAATTTAAAACGCCGGGTCGTACAACTGAGTTGGACAGTGGTAATGCAGCATTTGTCCACCTATCAAGCGACGCAATTACGCCATTTGTTGAGGACGATGCCGTTCAAGTGAGGGCCATCTCGAAATAAGAAACTCCTGAGCTTCCGCGTACCATGAAAATAACGTGCAGTGTTGTTCCCGATGTTCTTTTATCTTCCCTTCTGAGATACGGGGCCTATTCTTTCAGTGAAACGTTCACATCATTTTTGAACAAGTCTTTAAGAACCTACCCTATACCAGAGTGTTGGAAACCAGTTACCATTAATCCCATTCCCAAACCTCTATTTCAAACTCTCTGACTAAACGCTTCCGTCCAAGCATTTTAACTTATGTTGAACTTTGACAAACAGAACGTGTTGTTCTTCGGCGTATTCAGTCCTCCTTTTGATGTCCAATATGATCGTCTTCAGTTTGTTCGTAAACGATAAACGGTACGCTGGATGCAATTTTCTCTCGTTCACATAAAATTAACAAATCCTTGAATGACTCTGAGAAAACTGTCCGTTGTGTGTTTCTGGAAAACTCCTCTGATTTTGATTCTATTCCTTGCTCCCTTCTTCTTTGGTTGTCCAGACAGTTATTAACTTGGCTTGCCGATCACTTCTTCGGGAGAACTCAGTGTAGCAGATTAGGTCGGCAGAAATCTAAACCGTTGTTTAGCAGCTCTCGAGTACTCCAGGGTGCAGTTCTTTTCCCAAAAACATTTTCTACATATATCAGTGACTTGACTGGTCGTACCTCTACGTCTCTCTTCAAGTAAGCTGACGACGTGGTCTTGCGTCAGGTCATCTCCGACACTTCTGTTCTTACACAGTTTTCTGACAACGTTTGTAACGTCCAATGCTTTCCCCTCCACATCGAATCTATCCCGTAAACCATGAAAATGTTTCAAATGTCTCTTTACATTACCACGCTTTTCTGTCCCAATTTAACCGGTATTGATTGGCTCCGAACCAGTATCCCAGGATAAAAGATGGCGCGACAAGTTGTACTGAAATTCGGACATCGACTGGCCTTAATCAATCAAGGATGTTTCAAATGTAGCGATTTAGTGTTTGTTGTATACAGAATAGAGGAAACAATAATGAAAACACTGGCAAACAAACCTTGTTTTCGATAAATTCTTATTTGGGCTAATACAGTTATATATAGGTTTCTAAAAATTATCAAATTAATGTAATAGTCGGATGTGATCAATATGATTGAGTGATTATGATCATGTGATGTGTGGTTCGGAAATGTGAGGGCAGTATTTTTGTTGTTATTGTTCTGCAGTTCCGGACTGCTCGCAGTCCATGGATAGAGTGAGCTGTTTCATTTTCGGTCGGCACCCCAGGGTCATGGTGGTTTCGGTCGGCTGTATCAGATTAAGGCTATGGTAAATGAGATAACTGGAAAGATCGCTTTTGAGAACAAAAGGACGGATTGAGTAGGCAAGTAACCACCGCCTCGCCTGGACCAAGGTGTCGTTGACGAAAAGCGTTTGATGGGTTTGTTGGTACTTTCTAGATCACCTTGAAACAGACATCGTTGGCTTGATGCCCCGTGTCTGCAAGATGTTCTACCAACTCACTTGTAATCATTTTCCGGATGCCCGTACTCAGGCAAGCCGGTTGGTGCTCCTTGATTCTTTGAGAGAATTCCCTGGTCATTCCTCACACATAACTTGCCGGACATCAGTAAAGAAAATGGTTATTTATCATAGATGAGGAGAGAACAAACAATGTATCGTTAAGATTCATGGAACCCAGTCGCCAGTTTGTGAATTGAGTATATAAGTTTGCAGCAAGGAACGCGCGAGCGATAGGATTATCCAATCGGCGTCTCAGCAACTCAGATTTGTAATCTCCTTTATAAGGCAGTATTAGGAACAGTTCTTTTCTTTTCACTGTTGGGTTAGCAGACATGCTACACTTATGAAGGATAGAATGGCCATAGGAATTTAGAAACAGCTTCGTAGTTATATTCCCAACCAACGAGTGTACAAAGAGTGGTGAATTGTTTAACATACAGTGGAAAAAATGCGTCTTGAAGCAGCTTTACGGGTACATGATGTAGGTTAAATTAGCGCTGCTTTATACCGTGTAGTACAGACGCAAACGTATACAGTCCACATGGTCTGATGGTAACATGTAACGCTCGAGTGGGTTGGGAACGTTTAAAGCTCAGTGGAATAGTAATGCTCACGTGTGATGCAACTGGACAGTAAGTGCTAAGTAGTCTTCTATTCCAAAGATTTTAGTTTTGGATCCACTGAACGTGGTTAGTAGAAGTCATAGAAACTGATCGAGCGCGTTAAGAAATATAAAATCCGGTGTCTATAGTTTGCGATACTGGTGAATGGGGTCAATGCAGATTGAATAATTGTTCTAGCGTCAGCTTCATCATGCAGTGCTAGCAATGGAAGATGACACCAATTGATTGATTGAGTGATTGCATTTAAAAACGATGCAAATGTATACAAACAATGGTGATTTAACGATCTTCCAAGGATAGAAACTCTCACCGAACACCCTCAAGAGTGTTTTGTCCCAATGAATAATCGAATGCTTTTATCCAAGCCTGATAATCTAGCTCAATAGTTCTTCTTGCAGACGCGCATCCCGTTTGTTTTTAATTGTCTCCTTCAGTCTGAAAAATCCTATTAGATGTAATGTTTCCGACAGGGATCCTTGATGCGCGATCGAAGCTTGACCGCTTGTATACGCCTGCCACTTGATGTTGCAATCGAATTGCATTTTATTGCAAGACAATACAATGCCATGCAGTAGAATACAGCGCGGAGCCTCATGCGAATACGAAATGCTAATTCGAGTGCTAATCACAACACTTAGGGTCGCGTGAACTGCAGCTTAAAGGGGATAAATCACAAACTTTCACTGTCCGTTTTTGGTTATTGATTCCAATTCTTCTATAATTGATTTAAATTGCATGAATCCTGATGGAAATTCCTTTCCTCATTGTGCGGAAAGACTCGCAGATAACCCTTGAAATGGACTCCGCGGCCAGTATCTTCCGAATCATGTCAAAGAATACATGTGGATCACTGTGTTCCATTCTTCAACAAGTTACACGCATTAGTAATCTTCGATTCCTATTCCCGTTTGCCGGAAGTGTACTTTACTGTATCACCCAGTGCAGAATTTGCCGTTTCAGCACTCGGAAAAACGCTCAGCAGAGAGGGTGTCGCGCATGCTATCGTCACTGACAATGGAAGTCATTTTACTTCCAAGAAAGTGGCTGAATGGTTGAACTCTGTCAGTTGTCAGCATGTACTTACACCTCACCAACATCCACAATCCAACGGCGTAGCAGAAAACTTTGTGCGCACAATGAACGATGCCTTTGTTTCCTTGAAACCCAGTACATTCGATGAACTGGACAGAACCGTCGATACGTTTTTGATGCAATACCGCAAATACGGGTCGCATTCAATCAAACTGTTTACGAATCGAGTATTTCGAAACAATCTTCTACAACTGGAGTCTGCGGAAATCGTGTATCAATGTGGGAGCAATTTACGGCCCACCAGAGGTTTTGTACTAGACCAAAATTGACAAATAGTGTCACATATTTGAGCTAGACCATGGTACTATACATCGTAGACATACAGACCAAGTAATTTGCATTATGCCCAATCCTGATACCACTTGGGAACCTACAAATCCTGATATTTCTGAGTCGTTTTCAGATCAATTAATTTCAAATACGAATGTTGAAAATACAGAATAAGCTAGAAGATATATTCTATCTATTCGACAAAGCCCGCCGTGAATAGAGAGAACCGGAGCTTCGTGTATGCTAAAGGGGATGCGTTGACTGTCCATGGACAATGAAATCCTTTGTTTTACTGAACACGATTTTCTTGTACATTGCAAATTGTCGCTTATTGAAGTTCGATTCGGTTTATGAGTTCTGTGTTCTGATTTCATATCCAGTGCTAGTTCTGGGTTGAACTATTAATGAGCGGATTCCGATACGAATACGAATTACTAATCCGAATGCTGATCACAACACTTGATTGGCTATCTGAAAGCTTTATCGCGGTGCGTGCTTACTCTTGACACGATCAACACGACTTTCCTCCCACACAAAGTCCTCATCTATTTGACTTGTTTTGTCGTGATGTCCCTAGAATTGCGTTGGCCTCCGATTCCGCCGGTTTTACTGCTTCTTCTTGCTCAACGTTCGTCTCTTCCGATTCAGGCAGTTGGCAACTGTGGGGCCTTCCTCTTCTTCATGAGGTCTTGATGCAGAAGCCGTTTGTTCTTCTTTAGTCGGTGTACCGTCCGTGGACAGATGCATCAAGAAAATTTCCACCATCGACTGATTTTAGTTTCTGGTGATGATGCCACGAACTGGCGTAGATGCGTCAGGTGCTTCATTTCAATGATGCTTTTCGTCCCCCTCGCACTCTATAAACTACTTAAAAACACTGCGTTGAAGTTGATGTAAGTTTTGATGCGGTATCCTTGTACATAAGTGTTCCCATTAGAAACACTGTAGATGTCTTACATTGCATACTGATTTCGGACGCATCTTCAACATATTGTTATTTATCAATGCCACATGAAATCATTATTGGTGTAAAACTATGCCCCCCTAGACATATTTTACTTTCAAACACATTACACAAACAGACTGATGGTGTTGCGATGGGTTCACCTGTATCACTAATTGTTGTCAATATTTTCCTGCACACTAAAGAATCCAAAGCCCCCATTGTGCTTAGGAATCCGCCGCTTGTATACGTGGGATAATTTTATGATAATTTCACAGTCATCAAATCAAGCCAAACGACAAATTTTCTTCATTGTCTGAACAATCAGTGTAACTCAATAAGATTTAAAACGGAAACAGAGAATTCAGAGAGATTCCTCAACATTTTAGATTTTCCTCTGAAAATCAGGGAAGCTCATGCACTTCAAACAAGCATTCATGGAAAATCCAAGAAAACAGAATTTCCGAAGGAAGGCCATACGGCGGCTGCGCATCCCGGTTTTCTTCCGGATATATAACACACTTCAACACAAGCTGTCCAAGGTCAAAGGTCAACTTCAGGTGCAGAATCAAAGCAACTGCATTCAAAATATCAGTTGCAAGGATTGCCCAGCAAAATATATTGTACAGACATGCAGACAGCGTGGAGTGATAATAACAGAACATCAAAGAACAGGAAAACGAAGACCGACTAATTCCACGCAGGTCAACAAACTCGAACAAGATACGGCAATCGAACTTCATGCCATTACCGAGGGACATCATATCGACTACGAAAACACGAAACTTCTCCAACGAGGTTTTTGAAGAAACACCGAGCGCTTATACGCCGAAGCTTTGGCAATTAGTGCCCATTTTGGGTGTGTAAACCGAAACGATTGGACAGGACTTTCGAGCATCTGGACAGTGTTAGCGTCACATGCTAGCACTCGTCCTGACGCTGATTTGACTTCATATAAACAAACATTACGCAGAGGGATGTGCCAAACGCCCGATCCGGATCGGTGGCAATCACATAGACACAAACACCGGCTTACATGCAAATACACAAGTGCACATAAACACACAGAGCGTTAGAGTTTAGTTGGCAAACTGCTGCTGACTGATTGAATTGTAAAATCGCCTTGATATATGTTCTAAACGGTAACCGACACGTCACGTTATTTTCACATGTACCGACATCGCTGTTTTCAAAAATACAACTTATATAATTACTTCATTGTGAAAAATATGGAATACCTCAGGTTTCTCAAATTTTTCATCCTCGCTCCGGTTAGTATAACGCAGTTACTAGCTGGAAGACCTTAGGAATAACTGATCACCAATAGTCCACTAACTTGAATTTAATGAACGGTTACACTTATAAGAGTATGGTTCACCTAATCATGAGTAGTCATCATCTTACTTTTAAAATGAAAAATAATACTATTTCACAATTGGTTTTAAGGTTGATAATAACTCCAGAGATAAAATTATCGTTACTTGTAGTGCTACAAGTGCAATTGCTAGAATCGTTTCTACCTTAGGTGATCCTAGCGGTTGGAAACCTAACCTTCCCTGAGTGTCAATTTCATAAGCGATCAAAATAATGCCTAGCTCTAAACGTGCGCCTTATTTTACATCATCCAATTTTTCAAATCATTGCTTTTCCGAAACATAATTCGACTTTGTAGAGTTGAAATGAAATCGGACATAAGAAAACAACTGCTGCTGTTTCTTGTAATATCATTCTGCCCACCAGAGGATTCGTTAATTCATTCTGTCTCATTTATTCTGTTTGCTGCCGGTGATCGGCAGACGAACCTTTGCTTTGTTCATCACCATTGGTTTCTTTTGAATCATCTTTAGATCTCGGCATAATTAATTCCGATCCATCCACTAATCACAGAACTCATTGATGGTCACATCAACTCTTGTTTTAAATTTACAAATAATATTCTAGATGACCCTCTTCATCCACTACACCCTAATCTACCGTCTTGCCGTTTCCATCCGTCCACACGGTCCTCATTTCGACATCTACCCACTCGCATTAAACGTTATTGAAATTCCCTTGTGCCTACTAGTTACCAAAAAGTAACAGGTCTCCAATGAACTACGTCACACGTGTTGTTAATGAAACAAATATCATCGACATTGTTTAATTCTCGTTATTATTATAATGAAGAACAATGTACATTTCTAAACCGGAATGTAAGCACGTATGCTTACGCAAGTTATACAAATTCAAATACAAATACAAATATTTCATCATCTTCAGAACTCGGCCTAGTGCAGTTGGTTGCATCAGATAACCGTCTCTTCTCCTGGAAGCTGATCGGATCAGCCTCTCAAGCGCTCTGTAACTGGAACGAGAAAACCTGCATATATTTCATGCTATGCTGGATATCGAAATTTCAATCGGAACGGTCCTCACTTCAGTACCTCCTACAGTGGAAACCACGTATTCCTATCCTAATTGACCACCCCAGCGACATTTTAATTTAGATCTAGGTTTAATTTGCACCTGTTCGACCATTCATAGAATCAAAAATCTAATGGAGTATTATTATGTGAGCGATACATGAAACTCATTGGATCGTCGGAACAGCGTTACGGGAAACAGTAGTGCAGACAATACGAAACATGTTGGACTTGCATATTGAACGCTGACGCGAGTCCACTTCAGAGAAATGCTAATATTGTCCAGACCACGTGTTCTTTCGGAAGACAGAGCTTTAAATCGAAGAGTAAGCTGGATGTTTGGATGAATTGTGTTGAGCCGACGAAATAGTTTCCTCCGTCTTTATTGATGTTGCCCATGACGAATACGTCATCAACATAGTGGTTTTGACATGCCATCTTCAAGCCTTTCTTCCAGGTGTTGAAGAAAAATGTCCACATGAATCGGTCCCAATGGGCTGTCCATGGCTACCCGACCTATCTTTCGATAACTTCTTCTGAAGAAAAGATAACTTATCGGTTAACTTGCGAAAGAAGTAGAAGTTGCGAAAGATGACGGCTAGAATATCCAATTTGCAAGTTCTTTCATCAATTGTCTGACAAATAGTCCGGATTTTTGCGTGTAACAAAACTTTTGTGCATAGCGAGTTAATATTCATTGATAACTT
>UZAN01045269.1:21707-33150 GCA_900618425.1 Echinostoma caproni
AATTAATGGACAGTAGGCTAGAGCGGCGGAACTCGAATGACACCCAATTTGGTGAATGCCACTGGAGTCAAACAAATACGAATATGTTGTTTCTACAGAAGGAATTTACTTGCTTGAAACCCAAGGTAACAAAAAACAAACTGCTGTGGTGGCCCCCAGTGAGTAGAAAAGCGAGACATTATAGTAATAGGAGCTAGGATACTTTTAGGGCAAAAGGCAGTCAAAGATCCTGGGTCCAATACGCCATAGAAAGGGACAGATCGGCACGGGCCCCACGAGAGCTGAGGTGGCAATACGGGCTCAATGTGTCACAGTGTGTGAAACGCTAGCCAAAAATATAATGCTGCTACGTTCAGTCGAAGGGGGCGCTGAGGGAGAATGTGGAGCCCTTGATACCGACCGATGNNNGAGAGAGACATGACTGAAAAATAAAGGGATAATTTAGCAGCGTACACATTCAGCCATGAGCATCTGGTCAGACTGCTTTTTATTTTTCATCTACAACGCAACCCATCTTTGCTAGCCTGTTACGGGCATCGCATCTCGCTCATCTCAGCACTAGCCTTGATTCACGGTAGCTTCCCTCACTCGACCAGGTCGTGCACAAATATGTACTTGCCACTTTGTTCGATTCTTTGTCTGCCTGCATACTACCTCCCCTGTGTTGGCATCTACTGCTAGTTCGTGTTTGATCACGTGATCATATTAACGTATTATTATATCATATTATCTGCCCCTCGCACGCCCTAACGCCCCTTAACATGATTAACCCTCCCTGCACAGGCACTTTTTTCTTACTTGGGCGATGTTTTACCGGACTAAGGTCACCGAGTTGCGTATCACACGTTAGAATTCACTTTCTGCACGCTGACTCACCTGAACTCTTCTCTCTTCGCTCTGCCGATTATCTCAATACAACCGTCGTCGAGGTTTCGTGATATCAATCATTCTATTTTGGTTCCCCCGATCGTTTTGTATTGGTTGTACGTAGTTCGTGGACGTCGTTGGCGTAACTACTAACCGAGGTTGCCCGTGTCCAATTCCGATCGATTGTTTCTCGGTCCAGTGAGGGCTGTACATCAAATCAGGGACTGGACCGCGAGTGCTTTTAACAAATTATTGATGTTCCTCTCTCATCCCTTGTTTGGCTATTCAGTCCTTGCTGGCGAAACCTCAGTTATGCTGGACATTTGTGTACGGTTCATGTATATCGCCTGGAAAACTCCGTAGTTTTAGGTGTACTGTTTATTCAGGTCAGGTCAGGTCCCAGGACATGTGGTTTTAGCTTAGGTACCGATCAGATTCTTGCACTCTTGAGCTCCGATGTTGTTCTCACAATGCTTTGTGTCCTTTGTCAATTTTCTGGTCAGTTCCATCCTCGGGACGTGGACGACAGTGCACCAAATCGTACTGTGCTGTTCACGAAGAGAGTCTGAACCTCTCAACAGATCATCCGAGGCTACCATACCCCGCCAACTAAAGAAGTATTTAAATCCTAATCCCCAAGAAGATCGATTATCGACTGGTTTGACACCATCTCATAGTGAGTCCACTCAGATTCATTCCCATCCTAAGATCTGTCAAACTACTCCCCTTTTACTTGTGGCAGTTACTAGCTTGATATAAATCGTGGCCACATTGAATTCGAAAGCATTTACCAAAGGTTTCAAGCGAGAGGGAAGTGAGATTGTTTCGGTCCTATCGTCCAAAAACAGTATGATTGCTGGGAACCAAGTTGGTTGCTCGCACGAGCCGGCTCAGAACCCAAATCGGAAGATAGGGGATCTACTTGAACCGAATCTACTTCATGCAATAGTGCCACAAACCCACAAGTCAATGCCGGGATGAGAAGAGAGGTTTTTAGTAGGAACAACGGTAAGGGTATCGATAAACTGGGGTACGTGCAGCAAAATACCCTATTTGAAACGGGTCATCATAACTCTCTCAAGCATGCAGGTGGGTGTGCATTTTCTTCAGTTGTAACTTTGAATACACTAATTCGCTGTAAGAGGTTTTGTTCATTTTCGATCGTAGTGTGAAACCGCCAACCACATACTTTTGCGCAATCCAGACATACTACTCACAAATGTGAGCAGTACCTCAAAACACTAGGAATTGAATGCGAACGTTCCGGCATGTAACATAGAACCTAATGTTCCTTACTAATTTCTGAATAATCTCTATCCTCGAACACTGAGTGAACTTTGTCTTAACCTTGGATTATGAATGTCTCCATGCCTGCGAAAACTTTTCTCCCCGTTGATTATGTACATTGTGACGGTTGGCGTGTATGTTTTTTAACTGAAATGTGAACTCCAGTGCTTGCAAAAGTTATACACAATACAATACAATCCTCTTCAATTCGAATTTCAACAGTTCGGTCTCGCTCCTCCTTTGATTCCTGTCTGCGTAATCTGGTTCCGGAAATAACACTATCTGTAGCCCAAGTCTCCCTAGCTATGACAACCAAAAATTGTGCTGTATTGTATTGTGTAAAACTTTTGCAAGCACTGGAGCTCATGTTTTAGTTAAAGAATCATACACGCCAACCGTCAGAAGGTACATACTAAACTAGGGAATTCTTTTACAGACATGGGGACATTTCATAAACCAAGGTTAAGACAAAGTTCACTTATTGTCAGCTCCTTTCTGTAAGTAAACGAGCAAGATATGGTATTGTTGAATTGCGGTAGGCGTTAATTCGAGATGAACTTTGACGGAATTGAGAGCGTGTTGAGTGATGGGAACGACAATATGTCAGTTCTGCGTGCAATGGGTGGTCAGGATCTGTGAGAATTATCTCAGCAAAATTCAAACAGGAAGTTATGTGATACTCCGAAAGCTTTAAGGCCAACTCATTCACAGGAATAGAACAGACACTGTTAATAATAGTTAGGGACAGGAAGAAATCTACTTGTTCTAGTGTTCTTCTAGTGCGATTGCGTGATTGTGATTTTTCGCATCCGCTACCGGGAAAGTTTTGTCTGGTTACAATTGTCCATTTGGCTGCGATTTCCTTTGATTCATTGGTATTATGTTCTTTCTTTTTGTACGGGCAATAAATTCAGACGGACCCTGGGAAATGTCACCATTTGGAGTACTTTTAAGTCTGTGGAAATGTCTAGGCCAAAGTTGAATGATGCGCTACACGAGAAGCCAAGTCCAAATATTCTCGGGTTTTATTCGACTCCAAACAATTTGCGACTAATGATGCCGTTCTGTGAATATAACGGCTTACAAGTGTATAAACAACGCAGTTCAAATCATTGCAATATACCTGACCGGTAAACAGATGTTCAACATGATTGAGGTTCGCAAGCAAGGGTTGAACAGTGGAACAAGGGAGATCACAACTACGTGATGAGAGAAGAACAACAGTGAAATGTCAAAAGCACATGCGGTTCGATGGACAGCTCTCGTTGAACTATGAATCAGAGTTTAACACGAGCTACCCGGGTCGAGTGCGTGTTTGGGGGACGGGGTCTCGTTAGGACGTGCATGCGTGTGGAAAGGCAGTCGATGTGACTACGGGATCAAATACGAACTAGCAGTAGATGCCAACACAGGGGAGGTAGTATGCAGGCAGACAAAGAATCGAACAAAGTGGCAAGTACATATTTGTGCACGACCTGGTCGAGTGAGGGAAGCTACCGTGAATCAAGGCTAGTGCTGAGATGAGCGAGATGCGATGCCCGTAACAAGCTAGCAAAGGAATGGCCTCCAGGATCACCTGATCTATCTCCCTTGGAACTGTTTATTCCCGAAAACCGAGAACGATCGAGGAGCTTGAACAGAGTATCGTCGCGCTGTGCGAAAGTATTCCAACTGCTACCATTCTGAAGGTGGAAGAAAGCTATCTTCACCGGATTTTGCTATGTAAGCAGCAGAATGGGAATCATGTTGAACCACTCTTATAACATAAATATGCATTTTTTCCATAATATTTGTTCCTTCTTCCTTTCGGAATTCTATCGTCGACTTAGTTAGAAAGATCGTTCAACGAGGAAAGAGAGTTTTTTGTGGGCCTACATTAGTGGATATTGTATTCCTTACTTAAGATAATTTCAAAGTTTTCTTATGATTATCCGTTTACCGGACCCGCTTCGAAAAATCGTGAGTGTATCTTAGACGAGTCAAGCGTTGGCCCAGTGTCATCATCACTCGAACTTTCTTCATTGCGAATTTCTCACATAGCACATCGCTCCACAACTGATTCTCCTGTGGTGCCAACACTTAAGCAGCATCGAATTCAGAACTTATCCTCCTCCTATGCCGGCCTGAAAATCACATGACCGACCGGGTTCATTTATTGATCAGTCGGATGGTTCAGCCGCAACAAGGGACCTGGTGCTTGCTCAGCTAACCTGAGCGAGAAGCTACACCTTGTTCACAGCTGTGAGTCTTAGGCAGGCCCGACTATACAGCAGGTGTGCCATCACCACACGGATGGACTGGATATGACAACAAGAATATTACAAAAGTACAATTAATCAGACAGTCTCGTGTTGGGGTGAGAGCTTCCAAGTGCCGCAAATCGCGGAAAATGATCCAATCAGATTGCAGAGAGAGTTAGATGGAATTTACTTGTTCGAGGTCACGGGTGAGAGGGACAAGATGATGTGAAACGATGGATCAATCGCACTGTAGTCGTACCGATTATGATCACGCGAGGAAAGCTACCATGACTCGAGGTGGATAATCGACCGAGAGCAACAGAAACTGGGGGTATTAGGGGGAGGGGAGTAAAAACAGCGTCTATGTGTATCCGCAAATTAATAGTTTATCATGACTCGCAAGACAATGATGGAGCCATATGTGAACCAGCAGGGATTTCTTATAATTTCTGAACATTATTATATCATGGGCTCTCACGATGACGGCAGAATAAGGAATTGCACGTAGACGGGTAGATTTCATTAAATTCACTGCAACTATGACCCATAACTATTTCAACTTAAATCATGAGAGCCGTGTTACTGACATTCGTTTTGTATGCTCACAAACTGTTTACTAAGAATGTGACTTTTTTCAATTTTGCATCAGTTACGTGACATTTTCTTCCATAAATTTTTGTTCAATATAAACTGATCTTGACCGAGGTCGTACGAAACGCATATTGGATATTGTTGTGCTCTTCATCGAAATGAATTTGACCGGTTCACTCAAGGTAGTGCGAACCAGAGAAGTCAATGGGGTGAAACACATACACAAGCTTATAAATGATCACAATTAGAGTTCAGCTAAGAATCAATGAATGATCATAGATCTACTCCATGAGTTTCACAGGCTTTTTTCGTAGTGTCACCAGCACTCACGGAACTCGACTGTATATTCGTCGTGTATACAGCAAATGAAGCGTGAGCTGAAAAGCTAGGAAGCACTGGACAGCTGTTTCGACTTGGTTGGGTCCCGGGTCCGATCCCCAGTTAGGTTGATGGATTCGCACTGCTAATGAGACCCATCCAGGTTGAAACAGCTGTACAGTACTTCCTAGCTTTGTAGCTTACGCTTCATTTGCTCCATACACGACGAGAACACCTTTGAAATGGAATCAAATCCCCCATTACTCACTTGAAATAATTACGAATGTTGATCTCTAACCAAGGAAGCATTTCAGTCCGCTGAAGTGATTTGGGAACGATTCTAGAACGTGAATGCATGTGACAGTGAATCAAACCATAGTTCAAAACAGTGGGTTCAGTAAACGTGGTATTTTAGAAATGTGAACAAATTTGATATTACTGGTTCCGATTCCCCGTAACTTTTAAGTAGTGAACTCCGTCACTGGAACCCTTTTCAATCACATGCTTCACAATGATCACGACTGGCTTGTAGATTCCGTGACGCGAAGTGCCTAATGTAAGCTACGTTTTNGTTTTATCACACCCACACAACGAGGTTTACTCTTACGGTTGGCTATGAAATCGTGACTGGGATGGCATTCAGAAATGGAAGATTCACCGAATCCCCTGTATTTGTAGTCATCCTCTGTTTGCTTTTTGGGTACCGTGTGAATTGGTGAGACCAAATGTTTGGGTGATGGATGAATAATGCATTGAATTTATAGTTTGCTAAAGTCAATTAATCCCGGATAGTGAACGATAATTACACGAGTAATGTTAATGTCGGTGACGGAGTTACACGGGCTGGCAACCGCGTAGAGGAGAGTGATCCTGTTACCAGCAGGTGCTGGAGGCACATACTGGAAATAAAGTTCAGTACGGGGTTAGATTCTGTCGCTTTAGTTGCTCACATCCTCACAGTTATGTCACCGATTGTTAAAGTAGTTTACCCGTGTGAACGAGCAGACCTTGGGGAGTTAAGCCACCCACCCCTAGGATGGAACCCTGAGGTGGGATGCAAGCTTTGCTAAGGCTACACCTATTTCGGCATCTGCGTCCACCAGGAAGTAGGTATCTCTAGTGACGTCATGAATGCGAAGACGGCAGCCCGAAGACTGGAAACCAATGGGCAGTGCCGCAGTCATGCACCGATAAGGTCGTTTCCCCGCGGGGTTCTCAACTTGTACCCTCACGGTTGGATGCACTTTGTGCCTTATTCTGAGCAGTACACGAAATCGGAACAAATGTTGTGTAACGAAGGACAACTGTGAACGTCTTGGATCGTTACTGTGCCGTTTGTCTTTCAAAAGACTTTTATGAGATTGACAGTATGTTGTAGGCAAATCGAGTCGGTGCTGAACGCTGCCACTAGATCTTCTGTAGACGTCACCTTAAGGGTGATGCGCTTCACTGTAGACTTCCGATTAATTATGGTATATTCTGGTAGTTCGACTAACCGCTCTGATGGTACATCGGAGACAGGAGCTAAAAGAAACTGCTCTTTATGAGGCAACTTGGTTCCCTAACTGACCTATCATCATATATGAGGAAACTCATCTAGTTACACATTTGCTGCAACAGTCTTGTAGGGCTGTACATCCCAACAACACCTTTTTGTTGGACTCATTGGAAGTGTTCCGTATGTGGGTAGCCAAGGGGACCCAAAATGGCTTGTACAAGCGATGAGTCTTGTGTGTGTGGCTTTACAACATTAAGGCCACCATAGAATTTATACTGTGGGAGTGCGGATTGTCAGATGGAATCAGTTAACGTTTCACGCTGATCGGTGTGACTTTTGAAAGAAAACAAAAATCTGAGGTTGGCCATGTAAAAAGGAGAGCAGGACATCATCGAAAGTGCCATGATGGCACATCCTCAAGCGGAAATCATCAGATGTCTTACCGACTTTCATACTTTTTTCCCGACTGGTGAAAAATGCAAAAGAACATAACCATATTGGGACAAAATAAATTACCAGGATTAAAGGGAAAACGTATCGGTCAGTGATCAAAATGGTGATGAGAAAAATTTATGACGATGATATTAGGGACAATAAAAATAGCCCCATGTAAAACTAACGTATGAAACAAAACCCACAAAGGAAAAAGATAGCGTGTCCCGGCGAAACACATTCACAAACTTTGAAACGAAGTTTGTCGAGAGGGGGGTAACATCAAATGCCACCTGGAAATTCGAAATAATACCGCAGAAAACAAAATGAAAGACACAACTTTGAACGTTTTTATGATTTTAGTAGCGATGGGCACAATCCGAGAGTAGATCTCTTTGAAGTAAGAAATGTATAACACAAGGACAATCGTGAAAAAATGTGTTCATTTCACAGATGAGTTTACAAAATAATAGTCTAAGCTGTGGTGTTCTTATCACCCCGGTCTAAATATGAAGACTGTATACCAGTGGTAGGCCAGCACTGTAGTTGATCTTAGGAACAAGAGTTATCCGTGATCAGAAATGTGAATCGAGAGAGAATCCCAAAAGTTCTGTTTGTTGAACAAGTAAGGAGAAAAGATGATGGCGGCAGCTACAGTTACATCTTCCGAACCCAGTACTCCCATGGAGATATTCCAACATAGAACGAATAAGTTTGGCATTATGTTTTCTGAATTCGACGCTCTCTGTACTTGATCACCTGAGTAATGAATGTTACGCACATTGCATATATGCTTTTCGGATTCTTTTCAAATTAGTCCGTGAACAGTGTTGTTACTCATGAGTAGCCAAGTGATGAATGTCGAAACATGGCCTCGGAAAAATGTCTTCGTAGACCATCATTTAGTGAAAAGGTTGGTGAATACGAGGAAAATTTTACTGTAATTTAGGCGAATATAGATATATTCAAAAATCAATCATCAACCATAAATAAACTTAAATAAAACAACCAAACCTCAGCACAACAATAAATCAACTCTGCTCAAGATCGTACCCTAACTACCAACAATAAGATCTACTAAAAGCTAACGTTTAACATCCTAATCAAATAAGAAACATGACTTTTGAGCGTACTATCACTAAAAGCCAAAGTCTTAATGACAGACTACATAGTCTCAATCGTAGAATCTCTATTCCCAAGTTCGTAGTCCCTGAATCACAAACTCTTCAGACCACGATTGATTGCATCTCGCCGCTACTATCGTATCAGCCGGAAAGTAAACTGCATAGTGAACGAAATATGATCATATTAGTAACTAAGCCCGTGAAGAGTGGGATAATTTTACATGTTAACAAGAAGAATGACATCCTTTTAGCGAACCAACCAAACGAATCTAGACCTAACAATTAGTTAAAAAATCAATAATCAATCACTACCTATCCAACATTTGACCTAAATGGGAAGGGTACTTACTCCGCCATCAGAAAATGAATTAGACGTTGAGTAGCATGCATCAGCACATAAGTGAATCAGAATGATTCCATTCTCTCGAATAGTCCACGTTTTCATCATTTCCAGTGGGGATGACTGAATTTCGATTGATTAACATTCACAGATAAGTGGTCCTGGTGCCGAGGAGGCTTTGCTACCACAAGCTCGGACATAAAATGGAAACTATTCGTTGAAAAAATGAGAAACCCACTTCACCATAAAAATATCACACATCAATCCATCTCACTACCTAGTACTGAGGTCAGTAACTCCATTCACATTCAGTGGGCGATACTGTCTGCTTTGCAGTAGGCGGCAGTTATGTAAGATTCTAAGGAAGGGTATTGCTATGACTAAGGAGGAATCACTTTGTAACCTAAGCATTCTTAAAGTGGGGAATCTGACTCCATCAGTAATGAACGTGCAGTAAGAAAAATTATTGAACATTGGAGATCTTAGTGCACAACAACGGAAATTTTTTAATGTAAAACGATCGGTAAAGATTCCTACGGTGCCCGATGGTCAAAAATAATGTGATTCCAGTGCGCATTTACTGGTGTGGAAAAGAAAACGTTAATTTTGCTTGAAGCAGTGAATCAAGGTTTCAGCATTGTCGTCTCGGAAGATAACGGTTGATGTCTATTGTAGCAATGGCTTTAATCGCTCATTCAATACTGCTAAATACTTCGAACCAGCCGTAATTCCATCGATAAAAATCATCCCGCTCATCGAATCAGATTGAATAACTGCCCACGCTGTAGCAGATCCCTGCCACCTTGAAGTTCATTCATTCCGTTTGCGTGCCTTTGTCATGACACCAATCGTTCTAGTCATCCTTTGTTGGTCAAAAATCACCTCATCGCTCCATACGACACTATCTCTTGGTGCTCCACACCACTGACAACGATGCCCAGCCCACTTGAGGCACGAGTTCTGATGATAGTCAGTTGTCCGAAGAAGTTCTGTGGGCCGTCGCACAGTAGGACGACAATTCTACTCCAATCGTCTTGAATCCAAAAAGGGACATTCCTCATTTTAAAAATGATGTGAGCACAAAGCTAGTCCGTCGCGAATATCGAAACATTCTTCTTCCTAGTCTCATGCTTGTCACAGAGAATCAACCACGAACACATAGTGAAGCTAATACGTACAGCTTTCGCTGTATCGTTTCGTCAACCCGGAATTCATTGATCCCGGTTTGTCTAATGTTTTTCATGTACGAACACATCCGTATCCTGACAGTTACACTTGTTGCTACTCATCCTCCCCATTCATTCCGGACGGAACCGAAAGGATACGGACCCCGAGTACTCGGTTCTTTCCTTTTGTGAATTCCAGGTCCACGGAGGTGCGTGGATATGGTTCACAAATATGAGTGAAGGTTAACAGAATATCGTTCACGAAAACCGGGTCGTGTGACTGCATGTTGTGAAACTTTTGAACTTGTGAGCGCAATTCTGTGTTTTCGGACAGGTTTGTGCGTGATTTGTTCTGTTATCTGTTTGGGGGTTCTCATTTTTGTTCGACCAACAGTCACCTAGGTTACAGAAGGATCTTTGACTTATCTACGTTTCGGTTGTCACATTGTGACCACTTTGCTTTTCGGAAGACCCCACACAGGTTCATGTACAATTTCGAACTCGGCCTGTGTTCCGATGAGTCGCGCTGCACTGCAGCTCCATCTGTGAATTTCTATCCCTTCCAGACTTAAACAAACGTGTCCTGCTCACCTCCACTTTCCTTCTATCTTCCATTAACCATTAATTAGTTCTTTCGTTGTTAATCAAACATCCGCGTGGATAATAGTTTATTGACCAGATCCCAACAGGTGAGGTCTGTTGGTCACCACAACATCCGGGGCATTATCGACAGAAAACCGGCCATTTTTCAGGATATTAGAAATACTGAAAAAGGGGCATTGCAAACATGAGATTATAAAATTGTTCATGCTAATTGGGTTGAACTCATCTATTTTAGCACCATAATCAGAAACTGGATTGGAGGCTATTCGATTTCGCCTTCTTCGTTACCTGTCCACGTGAAAAAGACTCTAAGTATGAACGGGATGAATGATGTGATCGGGTCATGACTATAGTTTAGGTTGACATTTTAAAAACGCCAGTTTAGACCTGGAAGTTGGATCAATCAGAGCGGGAAAGCGTACAAAACAAAGTTCTCCCTAGAAAGTCGGGTTTTACGCCGAGTGATTGCATTCGCTAAAGGCAAGTTAATACGAGACTAGAAATTTGCCCTAGGAAGTTCACTGTCTATTCCTATGCAGAAAGTTTTCCTCGAAAAACAGTATGGTCATTGCTTGACGACTTGTGCTCTCCTTAACGATACGCATGCTAACGACCACTTGGAGCTGAAAGGATCCTATTCTGAAAAGGTTCAACTAAACAGTAAATAGTTAAAATAACAATATAGTTCCAGTATCATTTCAAGCTGTCGCGTTGACCTCACCGGTGCTAACAAGCCTCCTAGCGATGTCCGGATGACCACCACCGCCTCTTATGTTATTTCTGTTGCATTTGATTTGATAGAGATATCTCATTCCGTTTCGAAAATATGGCTAAGATGGTCATTTCGATTGTTCACTGCTTTAAGGTGCTTCTGTGGTGGTGTCACAGAGATGAATTATGACCTAAAATTGTCGAACAAACTGGATGTGAATCTGGTCAACACTGATGTGTATATCGATCGAGCATGATCTATTGGT
>UZAN01045270.1:7860-25156 GCA_900618425.1 Echinostoma caproni
GACCGCTTTTGGCCATGAACACAGCCATCATCTGCTTTGCCATGCTGCGCTCTCATCGGAATTTCCGAAGCCATGACCCACCAATCGGTTTCCACCAAACCCATTGTTGCTTGGTCTCTAGGTAGAACCTATACAAACAAGTCTCATCACCAATGATGATCTCCCAAATTGCATTGGAATGCCCACCATCAAATCCGGCAGGCAGGGTGCGGCACCTGAACTGCTTTGTGTTCGTCACTAATCTGATAGAATATGCACCGAGCGCAAACCTTTCTGAACATGTTTAGAATAGATTACAGTTCGTGTTTTCCTTACCCCGACATCGGCCACGACTGAATTCTGCAAATCACTCAAACAGTGCTCCTTGAAGGCGCATCATCACCAAAGGCAGCTCGCAAACGATCAACACTCTGCTACTGCCTCTGCTGCAAATCACATTTGAAGTCACAGAAAATCGTTGCCCCCCAGTGCCATCGACTGAGTTTCATCCTCGCAGTTCGAGTACAGGGACTCTTATGATTTGTGAGCTGTGCTCGGCTGTTGATGGTTGGTTCTCTGAGTTGCAATCGCTGAACATATTTACAACACCTTACAGTTCATTTTTCCTTGCCCGGTCATTTGCAGCTCGTATCTGAACTACGTACCTGGAAACAATTCGCTCAGCTATCGTATGGTGGATTTCATTGTGTGCAGAGAAAATGATGCCTAAATCAAAACATCAAGGAGGACCTAGACAGCTGTTTTGACTTGGTTGGGTTTCATCAGCAGCTCGAATCCATCAATCCAACTGAGAATAGAACGCAAACATACTACCTACTTGATCACCGGACACCTGCTGATCGTGTGATCACTACACGGCGAATGTCACTATATAATAAAATAAACTCTTCCCTTGTCCTTTGGCCCGATCAGTTGATATTCACACTTGAACCGGCATTTGATGATAGTCGGTGCAATGTTTGTATACAGAATAAATTGTTAAAGACATCAACAAAAATTGAGGACCAAGTGGCGAGCCGCTGGTTAAGTAGCCGTTTACTCGACCCTACTCTCAATTTAACTGAAACATTGATGGATTCATTTTAAATTTGAAGGAAATTTTGGAACTCCAGGGAATCTCAACAATTGTTTACGGTTTATCTGTCTTATATTATTCATCTGATATATTGATTTGTCTTACTCCTTATGCAAGGAGATTGTGAAAAATTTCCTTGAAATCATCTCCGGATGGACAAATGACTCACCAATAATTCTGACATCAAACCACGGTCCATTGTCCCCTTGCACTTGAATGGGCTCCTCATTGACCGACACTACGGCCATATGGTAGATGGCTTCAAATTCCCGGATTCCACTTGTTGTGTTGATCTTCAGAATGTCCATGCTGGATTTGGATATCACACTCAGGACACCGCGATTGTAGGTGGCTTCTTGAATCTGCACCCATTGGTTGTCACTCACTGAAATGGATAATGCACAGTTAAAATACTGGCGTGGTAACATTGATTTTTGTTTCACACGGCAGTCAGCGTAGGGTGCAAATGGTTTCACTAGTGTTCCACCGAAATCGAAATACCGTAACTCATTGATTGCGAAATTCGATTTGGCTGATTTGACAGAAGCTTGATGGTCCGGCTTTGGTTGATGATATTGAGCGACTATCTCGTTTGATTGCGATGAGATCCCACAGAATACAATGCCTTAACAACCACGGGGTAGGAGTGCAATGTTGATATGCAACGTGCGTGTATGACTTAAACGAGATTCATACTGGAGTGAAATTTCATCTGTTTAATATGTTCGAATGTTATGGGAAGAGGGTAAATTACAATTGTAATTTTACCAGTGTCATCAATATTTTCACAAAACGTTCACCTACCGTATGGTCTGATGGGTTCGGTAAAGGCACCTTTCTGTTCGTCTTTAACCGTACGGATAGCAATGTAACAATCGTCACATCGAACATTTCGCGTTACTCGTTCGCCCGGTGCCAATTCAACCAGCTGATAAACTTGCGTGTCGATGAGAAAAATCACTGTGTATCCGGTGGCACCAGGGATATCCGCAAACTCGAGCTTCAGCTCACTTTTGGCTCTGGTCAATTCGGTTTTTGTCAGTATTGGGGCAGTGAGTCCTGTGGACGTTTGTCAAAAAATTCTTTTGATTCGAATGTCAAACTTGTGAGTCATACGTGTTGAATGTTCTTGGAATACAGCAGGCAATTACAATCACTAACTTATGTAGATACGTAGATGTTCATCAATCGATCTCATTTCAGGTTCATGAAGCATTCATATGATAGCTTTTCACTGTGGAATCCGGGCGCGAGTGAAACATCAGTTAAGGAAAATGTTTTTAAATGCACTCGGAAATAACTGATCAGAACACGACATTCAACCCAAGAATAATGAGGTAAACAAGCTCGTTTTCAGAGATTCGTAACCATGCCAATATATATATATATATATATATATCACTACTTGGGAGTAAAATTGTCTTGGAGAAATTTAAACTAAATAAAATCACAGATTACTAGAAACAACTCCATCCGGACCAACGGACAAAACGTTCGAGGCATACAAGCTTCGTGTGTTGTTCACGTCTAAGTGTTTGTGACTGAAGCACAGAGTTACAGACTCTGCGGTCTCATTCTGTGTCCACTCATTTACTTGTTCCTGTGGAACAAAGGAACTGGGCCGCACGGCCAAGCGAGTGTCCGAACGGATTCGTGAACACCACTCTGGGTGGCTGAACAGCGGAACGATTAAGTCACTCATCAGTGCAGTGGTTTCACACCAAACTAAAACAAATCACACTGTGGGTTAGTCTGAGGTTTTACGACCTCTGTGTAAATGAGTGGACGGTTATCGCGGCAGGTTCGCTATCAGATGCGGGCTACAGCAGAAGCGGTGTTAAAATTACAATGAATTACCAATACCACTCATTTCTAACTCTGTGAGCTAATGCATTTCTGAACTGGAAAATGTCTAACCAGTTAAGAGGGTATAGGCAGATCCTTAATGCACACGAAATGTGTTTCAATTTTCACGGTTGATATTCCGTTAAATCAACGTTGTGGTCATGAGAACTCTGTGAGATCGGATTTCGTATGGCACATGTATTCAAGGCTGCGTCGAACCTCAGTAAGAAACCCAAGAAAGGAGCGAGCGAAGCTTGAACGAAGATTTTACCTAGCATTTTGGAATTGGGAAGGCTTTGGGTTATTGATTTGAAATCAGTGTTTCTCAATTAGACAGACTTTCGGTCACTGTTTACAAAACTAATGACATTCACCGCAACGACGGACTGACTGCAACGCTAGACAAAACGTACATTATAAACACACCTGGAGTGTATTCTGACCCGGTTAAGTAGGTGAGTAAGCACGCAGTGAACTAAGGAGTACGTTTATTCCAGTAAGCACACATGTAACCGGAGCAGGAGCGGGTAACACGTGCGCAGCTGGCAGGCAGGCCAACAAACGGCTCAAGCGTCACCCGACATCCGAATACAGTAAAGCCGGAATTCAAACAGTCCGTTGATAAGTCAGCGCGAACAGTCCGATACTAACACCTGATTGGCTAAAGCCGATCCATATTATGATAGAGTCAGTCCGCATTGTGTGAGTGCGTGCGTGTGGCAACAGGCAGCATGCGGCCACAGGCAAGCGCGACAAACGTATCACTCAATTGTTGGCCAGAACAGACGGCTCAACGACTTTATCTCATTCACTTCGTTACAAAAAGACAGGCTAAAGGGGAAAAATTCGGACACTGTTAGCAAAATACGCGCATCAGATATTTTCCTTGAAACGATGAAAAGACTGGTTCAACATTTCTACCCGTGAGAACAGGGCTACCCAAACTTCTTCGGTAAATAGTGCTGCATTAAGTGTCCAAATGTATCGGATTGTCTGATGCACCGTGAACACAAATCAATAAATGGGTTTTTTATTGCAAATTTAGCAGGTCAAATTCAGGTATGCCGACAATTGGAGTTTAGAAATAATTGCATACAAGACAGGCCATGACCTCCGGTAATTTGTGCTCGGCCGTGGTAAAGAAGAAGATATTTTACGGCCGGAGGCCCTATCTAGTACATCTGTGAAAAACCTGAATTCTCGGATGTGGTGTCTCTACAAGATAATCATTTGAGAATACACAGGAACCTGAAAACAAAGTTTCGATTCTCTTGGGAGAACTAACTATTGAAGGCCTCCTTGAATTATCTGAAATATCCTTCTTTCATAAGGCTTTCTGTTTTGATTTATCCCAGCAATCACCGAAAGATTAAATGTATCTGTCAAACTTCTTTGCTGTGAAGTCCTTGCAAAATAAGAACAAACAGCGAAGCACGATTAAATTGAAGATCAAATTGTGAACCGCATAGTCTACACTGAAGTGTAATGTGTTCAAACTGAATCGATGGAAACGGGAACAATGAACTGCTCAGTTTATAAATTGAACTCAAATCGACATCACTCCTCATTGTATTTTTGTTATGCCAGGTCCGTTCAGTGCATATTACTCAGAATATGCTCAGAATTGGATGGTCGTATTTGAATGGGAGGTTTTCTGATTGATTAAGATAAGTTGAGAGGTAACGGAATTTGGTGCGTTGAACAGTATGGATGAAGTGTATGGCAAACGCTTTCCTGGCGAATGGGCATGCATCGTGCAAAGTAACCTCGAACTCACCGTCATTCATGAGGATTGGGTTCATCTGTGAAGAGAACACCGATACACTGTCATCATAAAATCGTAATTGTACATAGCATTCTGGGCAAGGTTCGACTGATGTAAAGCAGCCATTCCCAGGATACATTTCATTTGTATTTCGTATTTCTCCATCAATGTGCCACATTACTTCAATTCTTGGATTCCAGATCAGCGACTCTGACGAGAGTTGAATAAATAGTTGATTCCTCGAATCAATAGAAACCTCGGTGAAACTGAGAATTGGTTTCCACGCATCAATACCGACTGAAAACAAAATGTATTTTAACAGTCACACGAAAAGCAGTGAATGTATTGCAGTTAATTCACAACATTCAGCGTACATTTATACTGTCATCAAATGAAGGGAAACGTTTGCTTCGTCAGCTGCTCATCGTACTATGGGGTAAAGATAAAAACCAAATTGCTCTTAAAGAACATATAATCCAGTACCCCGGTCGTAAGAAAAATGTGCCGCTTTTTCCAAGTGACGTAAGTAATTCCACTGCTTCGGTGGTTTGAGTCACTGTCAGCTAAATGTTTTGCTTTTGGTTTGAACATTCTAACTTACACCCATTGACGGTACTAACTAAACCCGCAGTCAGCCGGATCAATATCTGTTCTGTATTTTCGTTGGGCCTGGTGCGTTCCGTAGCTGGGATAGGATGTCTATAGGGTGCTTTGGAAGTATAATGAGCAGTTGTTTATCGTGAGTATGACGTGAATATCTTCTACCGTTCTTCATCTAATGATATGTTTTGAATATACTCCAGAAGGGGTTAGTTCACATATTCGCAACAGACGCCTTTCATAGGGCGAATCTGAGCCTCGGGTCCTGGGTGAGAGTGTTGTTGCACATNCTGGGTGAGAGTGTTGTTGCACATCACTGCGGCTTGGGTAAAACGCAGCACTGTTTAAACGAACAAAACGACTTGTGGATTGGCTGTTATACAACAAAACAAATTCGAACTGCATGTGATTCAAGGAAACATTTCCCATCCAGGATTTGGATCACGGATGACATTCAATGGAGCAGAGGATCACACCCGTGTGTGTAGAAATCTCACAGATTTGACATGGAAGGACAACGGTGCACAGTTAACTAAATCATTTTTGGTTGTCTCCATTGGACAAATATTTTTTCTGTGATGCGCTGAGGCAGCCCCAGAACAACAATGAATTTTGTTTTTGATTTTACCGCATAATTTGATAAAGAACCAATAACTTCTACTACACTCCAACCATCACCCGTCCGCACCAGTTTAACGGCAAACTGAGTCAAACACAGTGAAATCAAGGTACAAAAATAGCCGGTAGAATAGAGCACATATATCAACAAGCGGATATAAGCAGAACACTACTACTTCACACGCACTGATGATATAATCTCAACTAGTGGTGAAACGTTTGGAAAAACAAATGTCAAGTTTGGGGCGATTTCGGGACTCGGAACTCCTACAATTCCATCGATTCACACTCCAGTCGAAAGTGAAACTCAAGTTCTGTGATATTTCCTGGATAGAATAATACGTTTATTGACTGTAAGCAAAAGATGGCAAAGAAAAATTGATTTATGAGTGCTTTTATACGGTATCTGACTTGATATGTGATCATGCGTCTTGATGCCCCAATATGAACTAAGCACCCAATGAGAAGTGGGTGCAAATTACCGGGATGCATTCAACGAAGTACAGTGACGGAAGGATAAGATCCTAACTCGAGACTCAAATGAAAACGTCGGTTATTGAATGCATTTAGAGTCCGGTTCATGATGGGAACTGGACAGCAATTTCCGTTTTTTCCCGGGCTCATCAGCATTGCACCGGTTTCGATGAACCACCGGGCCCGGATGGCGATCCTTTTGATTAGCTACTCCGGGAAAGGTTCCGTGCTGATGGCTACACTACGCCTCCGTGGGGAAGAGGCATGTAGTAAATGAGGCGATGCTGGTTATGTCTCTCTTGTTCATAATAATGATGCTCTTGTAGTGTTTTAGATTTGTATTGACAGAGGCCACGAAATAGTTTTGGAAGTGCCAAGTGTCTGCAGTCACGGTGCCTCATGCAAAGGATGATGTTTTCAGGTTCCACTATGGGCTCTTTGATCGCGGGCGATTGGTTCAGTGTTTTACCGCAATACAAACCTATTAGTCTCTTTTTATGGCTAATCCAAATCAGTTAAGTGTTCATTGGCCCTATTTGATAATTCGGATAGGGAATACCACTCTACGTATTGTCGGTTTTTATCAAAGTGTCGTATACGAACTGAATAGAATGTTGGATATTTGATACAATTTTCTGGAACCAGTTCACTATAGAGCATAAGGCACTTTCGGTTCGGTGCTATAATTTAACAGGCTGATTAACATCACTGACTGGTAGAATTCTTCAAGTTCAAACGTTGATTGTGGACTAGCGTAACACTTGAGGTTGCATGGAGTACGGACGTGATCGAAAGCCAAATATACAAGATCTGAGATGGAGTTTGTTAAGGTTGAGGAAAATAATAAAGTGCAATCGCTCTGTCTACTCTGAACAAAAAAATGATACCTCTGGCTCTCTCGTCGGTGCTAAACGCACGCACGATCTATGACGTCAAAGCTGAACTGTAGCGATGACTTTGTGGTTTGTGCCGGCTGAACACAGATCAGCATGTTTTTTACAACACTTTAACCAAGGACAGTGCCATTGCATATTTTCAACCCTTTTGAGGTTCACCAAAGTGAATTCGAAAACATTGAGATACTTTTGTGCCCAAAGTAAATAAAATAATTCACAAAATATGTTCAAATGTGGTATAAATTCTACGCTACTCACCAACAGTATTACTGACCACAAATAGGGTGAAGTAAAACGCTGCGCTGGACATTTTTGAGTACAAATGGGCGGAAGTTGGTATGTTCAGAACGACGGATGCACAAAACGGTGACCCTTTAACTATATGCATTTATAATCCCTCACTGTACTTTCAGCCAAATACAACAAATTCTTCCGTATGTATGCACGCGTGCATGAATGTGTGTGTGTGTGTGTTAGGTCGGGATTGGATGATCTGTGCTATAGGCGCATACATCGGTGTGGGCGAGGAGAGTTCGCGCGCTGGTACGATGGAACCTGGAGTTGTTATTTACCGCTCAGTCCGAAATTATGGGTCACACTTGACCCTGAATCATGCTACGGTTCCGTAGGAGTTTTGACTCAGATGTGAATAGCAAAGTGAAACCGAAACTCGCGGTCGATGTGTGCGTGGTTGTGTGTGTGTGTGTGTGTGTTGGTTGCAGACATTTGGCAGTCAGACTACGCAACAGAATCGCACTGATGATCAGAGGTGTCATCAGAAACGTGCTCTGCTTGAGGTATTCGGATATGTTTTATATTACTTATTATCTAGATTGGCAGATAGTTAAATATAATTTCAACAATGCATATGCTTGAATGTTGGGAGGGAAGGAGGTATCGAGGGGAGCATACAAGATTTCTTCACTCAGGGCACTTAAGAGACGAAGAGAATTCTAAACTATCTCAAGATGGAGTACTACTATTTGTAAAACTCAAAAAACAGAAGCTCGAATTTGTTCCGTTGTTTTGTATGAAAGCAGCTCACCGAAAGTTGTTTAAGAATTCTATCGGTGTTGGATATGCCAACAAACTTCGGTGCACAACAAGGCCGTCCAAAAATAGCAATTTTGTGATTGGTGTAGTCTACCGCTCTCCTACATTATCAGATTTAACTAAAGAGACACTGTTGCAGACTGTCAGATACGCTCTCTCAATAAAGTTCACTCATGTTCTCGTAATAGTAGACTTCTTTAATTGCTGCATTTGTGTAAAACGCCAGAGCTATCACCACCCACTGGAGCAAAATTTATCACAGTTTACAGACGCACATCCGATGTATAATCAAGTGAAGGATCCTACCGGATTCGAAACAGGCCACCAACCATCAACATTAGACTTAGCATGCTCATCTATAACCAAAGCATGTTCGACAAGACGGTGTTTCCTTAGCCCTAGACACACGGTATCATTTCATCTATTTACAAAAGTTGCCTCCGAGATGATCCTACTAACAACCGTCCGGTTACAACTTCTTTCTGTTTTGTCAAAAGTAACGGAGTCGATTGTTTCTGATTATCTGAGGGAGCATTTGGAAAAGTATAATATTCTTTCACCGGACTAACATGGGTTTGACGAAAACGCTCGTGCACCGCAAACTTGCTACGCGCACGATATGAGTAGACAAAATCATTCGACACAGGGGAGGCAGTAGTCGTAATCTACTTACACTTCTCCAAAGCTTTTGACAGGGTTAACAACCCTATAATTCTACGTGGAGTGCTCCTTAGCTGGATTGAGGAATTTCTTCAACAACGTCCTTGGAGAAAAGGCACTATTATTTTCTGACGATGCCAAAAGATGGAAAACGGTAAAACATTCTAAAGATTATGAAACCCCCGAGGAAACTCTCGATGCAGCTTACCGATTATCTATCACCAATCACAACTTTGAGAAATGCAAGATTATATCGATGCATCAAACGGGTCGCTTTCGATACCACCGTTGATTTTTCTTCCCTTCATTACTTGCCTCGGAAACATCGGACACCGTAGCAATCTATTGAGCGGCATGTATAACACACGTCACTACCTGCCTAATCTACGAAGGTCAAACACTTCTCCTAGTGGGCTACCGTGATTTCCTAATTTGTGTGNCAAACTCGGCACTGATGGTTCGATTCTACCACGACACAAGTGCAAGGCTGCAAAGACATTTGTATTTAAGCATCTTCACCCCGTAACGACCACGTCCATGCGCCGCTGAGCAACATCAGAGAACTATTGCAGCGTGCACTCGACTCTTAAACAGTTGATGGACGTCTCGAGATCGGCGTTTATGTCTGAAACTGTCCGAACCCAAAGAGCACTCTCTATGCGTACCGACATTTCATCAAAGATTTGTTTCCTAGATGATATGTAGCTGCTCAAATAACAAAGTTTTCGTAATTCTCCTATCGCTTTCTCAGTAGTGATTGTCAAAAGTGCTGAAACAATTCAGTCCTGCAGTAACATTTAACATTTTTCAGGCGTCAACCTCGTATCGAACATTACTATACGAGCACTCACACCATTCAGAACAGCTTATGGCTCACCTGGAACGTCATTTAACAGAGTAATACCATTTACACCATCCACCTGGGAGCATATTGAGTCCGCTATATTCAGACGAGGATAGCGCTTATTCCATGAGTAAATCCGCTACCGAGAGCAAACGAGGGTGATCATCAGCAACATCGCTTTCAGTGGAGCAATTTGAAGAATTTAAAATTTTCAAGCTCCCACCCATATTCGATCATTGGGAGGAAGGGGATACGTTAATAAAACAAGCTTCTCTATCACAAACCCTTCAAATAGCAACAATGCGAAGACATCCAAAAGGTTGGGTCTGACTTAAAAATCAATTTTTTGGTTTTCAAAAGCCAAAGAATATAGTGAACAAGCTTGTTTTAGTAACTTCGTCTTCAGGCCTTCACAGTTGAGTGTGTTCATACCTAATGTATAGATAAATTTGATTGGTCCATTGAGGTTAAGTATGAAAAGACAACAATGTCTATTCAGTTTACTCAGAGCGAGTGAATAAAATGAGGACGGTAAGTGAAGGCTGGGGGGCAAAGGACAATTCTGGAATGTTCGATGACCTTTTCGCTTGTAATTTGTCACGCCATGTTGCGTCATCACGATATGACTGGGGCTATGGTTCGCTATATTTTTTGGCTTTTGATATTTCTATGGGAATCTTCCATGAATTATTTATTTTCAGTTTGACATGACCATCCTTCAGACTTCAACTTCACGCACAATCCTCAGTTCTTCCGGTCAACTATACACCCGAAAGCACTAGACCTGAGGTTTTTTCTGGTAATCGAGATCATTAGTAGTGCCTATCCACCGTCCATTCCGGGCTTTGAAATCCATACCGAGCTTAAGGTCACTCACAAGGAAATGCCAGTCAAATGTGAATTACTAACCTGGCCTCGTATATCCTTAGTCAGTCAGCCCGTAACCTCCATGGAAGACCTGAATTGGTGAGAGGCTTCCCACTGGAGTTAACAGATAGTCAACAGGTGTCTCCCTTCGTTGCCATTGGATCATAAATGAACTGACTGACCATCAATGAAGATGATAAATGAACAAACATGAATTGGCAATTCGGCTCAGCTCTGGTCGGTAGTATGCACGCCGTCTATGCGATCAATCCGAAGTTGAAAGCCCGGTTGGGATGATGAATATGCACTACTGATGAGCTATAATAAGAGAAAAACTCAGATTTAATTTCTAGTGTACGGTTGAGGATTGTGCGTGAAGATGAAGTCTGGAAGAGGGTCAGTTCTAATCAATCAATATCAATTATCCCACACTGATACAAGTAACTGTGAGTTAAAATTATACTTTAGTGATAACTGCATACTATATCAAATAGTGAAACCTACTCCAATGTTTACCAGTAAAGTGTGAGGTCGCATTGATAAATGGACATGGAAGGGTTATGTATTCACTCATCGAGATACAGTGTTCCTTAGCTCACATTGAACTAGTATAGCGCACTGGGAAGGATTATTAAACTGCTCAGCCACAATGATGAAATGAATAATATGGTCGAACAGGTCGTTGTCATCGGTGTTGGTGAATGTTGTGGACGGAGCTGTTCCTTGACTATTTGCTGGTTGGAGGATTTGAATTACGACATTTTAATGAGTGCACTGAGTGGTTCATTGGTCACCTAGCAGGCCAGCCACGGCAGCAATTGCTTGCGACAACCCGTATCAATCAGGTTATAAAGTGAAAGTTCGCGTTGAACGTAGTTGAAAGCGGTATTTGTATATTTCATAATACGTAGTATATAAATGACTGGACTAAATTTCCCTGGAATCACGCGACCGGTTTCGCGGTTCTTGACACTCGTCAGGCATGCGTATCCGGTAATCTTTTGTCGGTTCATTCATATACTTGTACTCAGGAAGTGTATTTTTGTCAAAATTACCTTGTTTGCAACCCCGGGTGACTTTTGGATAGACAGCTCTTTCAGAGCCAGTTCATTGAAGAATCAATGCTATGATTCGATGTTTTGTAAGTGGGTTAGATGCTAGTTACTGCAACAAACGTGACTTGATCGTCTATCCAAAATCATCCGGCGTTGCAAACATGGATATATGTATATATAGACAAAATTTAAACAGTTCGTCGTTAAGTTTGAGGATTAAGACCAAAGTTGAACTGCGTAGTGCAAAGAGAAAAGGGGTCTTCAAGATCATTGAAAGAATAAAACAGACATTTGAAGGAGGCGCGTTCTCTCGGTCTATGACCGAATGGCTTCAGATTAATGAAGCAAAGTGTTTGATTATATTCATTATTATATATAGTTGAGTCACGTAATCAACAGCTGTCGAAATCAGTAATGCAGTTCGTACAGAGAAGTGTTGGTCATGGAAATGAGTTCATCCGTTAGGATAAAGCAAGATCCGATGGTTCTGATGACGCCCGCCAGGACAAATACTTGCCATTAGTTTGAAAGCTTCTTGCTGTTATCCCTCAAAACAGAATAAATGAGTGTCGTTATCCGGAATTCGTTAAATTGGTGAGTCAATATGCAAATGTGTAAACGAATGGATTGTATGCTTAAACGCTCCATTGGATAACTCACTGATCAAAGCTTAGTTCCGCATGGGAGCCCAGAGTGAGAGATAGCGAGATTTAACTTTAGGATTAGCGAGGAGCCGCAAATGAGCATTGTCCATGATAGATGTTCACCGTGTGGAGGATAATAGTTCCTCCTGATCAATGATAGTTCTGTTTGGAATAATGATTCCTCTAATGAATCAATAAAACCGTATACGGTAATGCATGAGCTATCCTATCATGTTGTAATAAAAAAAAGTTCATTCGATATGGTGGAATACAGATGATACTTGGATGTGGGATCGTGACCCTCCAGGAATACCCTGAAGAAAGGTCCGTCAAAATGAAACGCGTTTGTTTCGCTAGAAACGCTTGTTTAGATTCCTGTTACCTTCGGGAATGAATCATTTATCGGATGACTACTTGCACAATCCTTCAGTAGACTGTCCGTTTGGGGACCTCACATTTCGACGGGCTCAATTTTGGTGGATTTCTTCTCTGATAGGAGAGAGCTAGAGCGAGATATAGCTTAGGCTTGCCATGTGCCTTATACGGTACTACACACAAGTTGAAATTTGGTCCATTATCATTCCATTTTGTTGCTCTAAATGGTAACATTCTCAGCCGTGTGTGTGCGTGCTTTCGTGCAACACAAATGTGAAACCGTGGAATGCGTGAAACTGGCATCATATGAATTGTATACAGTACTGTTTGTTTTTAAATATCCAAAATAGTCCAGGTGTTTCATACCTTTATTTATTAATTATTTTATTATTAATAATAATATTTATTACTTTTATGCTGCAACGAAATTGGCACTGTCATGTTGGGTGAGACTATTTGGAACCCTTTCGATGAGGTATTCGGAACTCACATTGCAATGTACAATCTTTTGTAAAATGCTATTTGAAGTGTGTGTGTGTGTGTGTGTGTGTGTGTGTGTAGGCGGTTGGCAATAGTTCAACTAGATCGTTTGGGATGTGTGCGGAAAGGGAGAAATACGAGCAGGCAGGAGACTGTGTAGGGCTGAAGTGTTACAATGCATTTTCGTTGCGATCAACTGGCATTTCGTTTCAGACGAATCCAGAAGAAATGTGTCAGCATGATGTTTGAATGTGCACATTAGGATCATATTGGGGCAAATTGAAAGAGCTTTTCCTTAGAAACAAGAGATGAGGTTGATTGGTAGCACAATCACAGTGGATTATCTGATAGTCATCCATAAACGCTTGGAATAATGTTTATTTATCAGTCGATTCGCGCTTAGTGCGCACTATCGAACGGCGGTTCAACGCGGTGGTACTAAGTGCCTCTCGACTGAATGGTCAAGATGGGAATAAACTTGACACGATTCGGGTTATCTGGTACACCGAATTGGAAAAGACAGTGAGCCTGACCGGGATCAATGGACTGATCAATCCGGATCCTGTACAAACAAATCCCATGTGAACTTTGGTTCACATTCGCTAGACAGTGTTCCTTCGAATCCAAAAATTGGCTCCTCCACTATTCCCTATACATCTGACTGTTCATTCCGTTTTTAGACATAATCCTGTTGATCTTGTTCCGAGCATGAGATTTTCATTTCGTGGGGGGTGGGGTGGAGGGCGGGGGAAGGGCAGTCACCATTTTGAATGCGCATCCCGATCATACGCATTCACATCCCTCTCTTCCTGTGGTTGATCAATGGAAACTTCAAACTCAGGCAAATAGTAACATGTACAACACACTGACGTCATTCAATATACTTGAATTGCCCGGAGTGATTCATTCACACTTTGTTGTTCACAGGCTATCCTTCAAGTCTGTTTGCATACACTCTTCGGCTGCGAAGAAAGAGAAGTTTACCCACCCAGGGATTAGCTTAGCTCGCACTAGGCACTCTCGAAATTGCAAGAGTTAGTATAAACACATTGAACCACAGAAAATATGATGAATGAACTCTCACGTTTGACATATGGACCACGCTCTGCAAAACACCGGGCACCAAAGATCTACGAAATTAGCAGAATCATTGCAACGAATTGTTAGAGACGCTGCTTTCCCCAGTAAAGTACAGAGCAAACCTTGTTCATAGGAGATCAAGATAAATGTAGACAGTGATTTTTATGAAAATAAAACTAAGAGCTTTCAAAACAAGGGCAGGAACAGAGTATTTTGGAGCATCGAGGCTATTCTCAGATACGCTTAAACAGAATCTCACAGTTGACAGCGATCGGCTCGCAAAATCTTCCATCAGAAGTCGACATCCTTTGTTCTCACAATGGATCTCTTGTTCACACTGTTACCATTTTACTGATGTCCCTTGCTTGTTGATGCTGTCCTTTTTCCTTTGAAAGTATAGGTAGACAAGATCTGTGATGCGCATCATAATAAACTGCACATCAATTGGAATAACCATGCAAGGTATATCCTTTGTTTTCCTTAGTAGTACCTACACCTGAGACATGTGGCAAGCTTACTGACACCGTTACTTGTGTTTGTGCTTATGAACAGCGTAGAGGAATGAAACCGCGGGTGCAAGAAATTGGCATTGCATGAGCGGAACGCGGTAGTAATCTAGAAATAACTTATCTTTTCATTGCCTCAAATTTATGTTGCATAATACGTCCACCTAAGTTTAATGTCAGCACACTTTTCAATTTCCAATCGCATTATTCATGAGTAGTAAAACGTTATACCGTGTGTGTGATCCTACCTCTCACGCAATTCTATCGTATTGTATTGTATTCAAGCTTTAAATAGTTATATATACAAGCTTTCAGCCAAAAAATAGACCACCGTTACAATTCTGGTAAAAACAGGGGGAAAAAGTGGGATGTGAAAAACGTACAAAAGTATGAGTTAATTACCAAATGCATTAGAAAGCTCAAAGCGAACAATTTCCTTGTCGGTCAGTATCCGGGCAAGATAGGGAACCAAAGAGTTTCTGTATGCGGATATACGAGACGGGATAAGTTTGTACTTGGAACGGGTGCAGGGGTGGGAGTTGCATGCACACAAGTCAGTGTGTAGAGGATGGGTGCAATAAGATAGGATATTGTCAGCAAACTTTAGGCATGTATCAATATGGGCGTTACACATATTGCCAATCAGAACACATAACGGTACTTGGGAGCCAAGGAACTTGGGAGACACGGCTGATCATTGAGAGGCCACGCCTCAGCAACTTGAAATCAGCATCCAACAAACCAGAGAAAATTACAGGAGAGCAATAAAGGGGTATAGGGTAGACACATTGTTGAAATAAAAATGGGATGGTACATCAAGACCGGAGAGGCTACTACTGTTTACAGTGCTTCATTGGAGGAAGCTAATCCGGAATTTTGTGCGATTTCTGCTTTCCGTAAAAAGAAAAGTGTCCGGTTGTAGAAGCGAGCTAGACACTAATAAGACGTGTTGAATATGATTATTTAAAATGACCGTGGATTCCCTATTCCTTTCTCCTGTCATTTTCATGAAGGTCCATATGAAACACTAGTTTTTAACATACACTAATATATTACTACAAAATAGTGCATTCTTTATGTCCGACACATTTCTTTTTCATCCTCGTATATCTCTACTGTAACCGTATGTGTGCTCTGATTAACTGGTAACAAAAACATTCGGTTGTGTTTGGTTAACACCTCAAATCATCTGATGATTCTAGAAAGGAGCCTCTGTTACATTTACCTCTGTCAATGTGTTCTTCTCTCGAGAGTTGTTAGTCTTCTCGTTGAATTGAAACTTTCTATGGAGTAACAAAAGCAATTCATTTGGTGCTACAATTTGTACATCACCTTTGTTTGAAAAATGTTCCCTACTGGATAGCTGTTGGGTCTCATGAGCAGTGCGAATCCATCGGCCCGACTGGGGATCGAATCCGGGACTTCATGGACAGAACGCAAGCGTGCTACCCACTACGCCCCCATGCAGCCGGTCCGTTATTCACTTTCCATTTACAGCTCAACCCAGTTATGTGTACGTGTTTATATTTAATGTAGACATAAATGTGATTGGACCATAGAGGTTATGTATGAAAATGCAACAGTGTCTATCACGTTTAATCAGGACGAGTGGATCGAATGGGGACAGTGGGTGAAGGGGGGAAGGTCAATTCTGGAATTTTCGATGACCTTTTTTCATGTGCCATTTGTCACGCCATGTTGCGTCATCACGATACGACTGAGGTCATGATTCGGATCATCACGTGGGTTTTATTGGGGCCAAGGTAGCTGAAGTGCGGCAACCATCTTCTTCTGTTTGCACAGTGTTGGGTTCATGATTTTGATTGCTACAGCTTACGCTGTTGCCAAGTGACGTTTCCGAACTTGCTTTGATTTGTTTTGGGGTACTTTATAGATGACTTTGAATGCATCGTTGTCTGGCTGATGACCGATATCAGCGAGGTGGCCCATAATCGCACTGGCTATTATTTTCTCGCAATCCGTTCTCAGCCAAGCCGGTTTATGTTCTCTGAGAGAGCTGCCTCATCGTTCGTCCTACATAACTTGCCGAAAATGTGCAAGTGAAAGAATAAGTAACCATAGATGAGGATGGACAGCTTATCCTTGAGGTTGGTGCAGAGCTTAGGCCGGCTTGTAAACATCAAACGTAGAGTGGCAGCTGGAAATGTTCGTGCAGTAGCTTTCTCCAGACGTCTCCTTAGTATGCCACCACTCGAATCTCCTTTGAACGGGAGCTGCAAGAATATTGCTTTCTTTTTGGCCGTGCTTGGTTAAGGCATTGTGGGCTTTTCTACGAGGTTCTTCTCGATGAACCGCTCCGGGTATCCGCTATTAAGGAATGTGGATTTGATGAATCTAAGTTCTTCCTCCACTAGATCGTTGGAGCAAATCAGTTGAGTTCTGAAGGCCAATCGTTGGACTGAGTTTCGTTTAAATTTGATTGGGACGAAACTTGAAAA
>UZAN01045271.1:0-12264 GCA_900618425.1 Echinostoma caproni
TTGTTATACGGGTTATTTTCAATCTTCGTACATATCAATGAATTCACTACGTACCATGATCATGATCAGTGCAAATCTGACGATGAAGACATAGCGCATGGACTTGGCACAAACTCATACACCAAGCGTGGGAGTAGTCCGGGTGCATGGTCGTTTTAGAGCGTTCGGTGGGTGGTTGAGGGGGGGGGCAGAAACTGAAGATCACCCAGGGTCACGTTTCTCAACAGCTCCCTCTTTCTTTCTTTCTCTCTCACTCCATTGGTTGAGGTGAATGAACCTGATTCAGGGCCGAACTGGTTTTCAGTTTCAGTTTTTACGACCATTAGCACCGGTTTTGGCTGCTGTTTTTCAGCTACCCATTTGGATAAAAGAGCAGAATAACGATTGGAATGTTGAGGGGCCATTGTCAAGGAGGAGATGGAGAGTTCATATAGATTGGAGTTGCAAGAATGATGAGTACATGCATGAATGCCACTGTTTGTGACATAGCCATATCACCCAATGTCTCTCACCATTGGTTGCCATGATCTCGGAGTCTCCATCTAGGGAGCCTAACGGGACCTATGTGACCTAGTCTCTTGGTTAGGGTTTTCATACCCTCATGCCAGGTCTTGGTTTGACCGCCCTTGATCTTTTTCCACTCATTACCTGCTGCGGTAAACATTACTCGCCGTGACAACCTATTTGATTACATGTTGGGAATCCAAGTGCCATTACGCAAAAGCCTCCATGAAGCACCAGAATTGAAAGTTAGCTAAGAATCGAAATATACATTGTGCCCGACGTTTGCCACAGCACGGATTAGGCGACTGGAATCGAATACAGAATAGTTNTCTCAACGCGAACTTGTCGGTCTACTTCAATGAGACCAACCCAAAACAATGGGTCACTCGTGTACAATACTGGTTACAAATGAGAACTGGAGTCCACCACCAGGACAAATCAATCACAGATCTATTTAGCCGAGCAGAAACCTGTTGATAATATCCCAATTACAACGAGGTATAACCTGACAGCACTATTCTTAGGACTGGTATTCAGTTGACTATCATTCACATATGGTAAATATGCTACTAACACAGGTAATTCGATGTACAACAATCTTTGGAAGAAAACAGAAGCCTACAACGGTTCTACTAGAAAATCGCTTTGGAACCTCACCATCCGGTAGGCAAAAACAAATCTTTCCCCGGTTCAGAACATGCAATGAAAATAGGATTGGAAACAATTATCTATGATCTGCACGACGATTGGTTCCTTGGGTGATTGACAGTTATCTAAAACCATGCCTCGAGTGGGAAATAAGATCGGTAGCACTGGTGTGGAACAGAATGAGAGTAACAGGGCGGACAGTGATGAAGCAACGCTTGAGCTATCAATGACAGATGAGGGGGTGAGAGCCGGGAGATCAATGGGAAATACGTAAACGAACAAAAACATGAGTGAATAACATTTGTACGACGTTTAAGAGGGGATGGGCGGTGGTATACCAATATGTCGTTTACCTTTTCCAACTGTAAATACAGTTTTGGAGGAGGGTAAATGTTGTGATACCCGTTGGTTTGGGTGTAGTTGGATTCTCATTACCTTAACCGGGCGGCATAGCACAAAACCTAAAACCGTGCTTGTATGATGTGCTTGGTTAGTTCGTTTGTCATCAAACTGTACAAAACTGACCTGTAGGTCAAACGAATATCCAAACTTCCGTTGACTCGTTCTGTGTGCAAGTCTCTCAACGGGATGGTGCATCGTAACTGGGATTCCGCATCGATCGATTGTTGTCGAACGAGCTGATTCAACAGATCCGCACTAATCCAACCACGAGCGACCAGACAATCACGCAAGTTGGGAGAATAGATACGCAACCAAAGTTCCAGTGGTATACCCCGAGGCCAATTCATTTGGGCTAAACAATAAAGCAGATCGGGGATGGGGAGGGGAAATAAATTTATACGGCAATAGAAATTAAATTGATGAGTGTTAATACAAATCCAACTATAGTGAATGATGATGATTGTTGAAAGGAAAAGCCTAAGTATGGTCGTGGGTATGTGTCTTGGGTTGGGTCTGGCCACACTTCAATTGCACCTCGCAAAATGCTCCCATACCATCAAGAGTCTCAAAAAACTGCGGTGCGAAGAAAGCCCTACTCGCTGTGGCAAAGGTATTTTCCCACCAATGTGAGGAGAAAACGAAAAGCCAACATCCGCGAATATAACTGGGTCGGTGAACCATGGCAGTTCACCGAAGGCAGTTGGCTAAAATCTCGGATTCCAAATATACCTCACACAAACATGCACACCCTTTGGCCAGTCAATGATATACTACTTATAGTAAAATATTCAATAAGACTCTTACATCGCGTTTGTTGTGCTTAGTAGAATCTAACCTACCTAAAATTATCGAATCATAGTACTGATTCCTCAATGGACTGGTTCTGAAAGAGCTGTCTATCTAATGGTTACCCGGAGTTGCAAACAAGGTAATTGTGACAAAAATACACTTCCTGGGGACAAGTATATGAATGAACTGACAAAAGGTCACCGGATACGCATGCCTGACGAGCGGCAAGAATCGCGAAACCGGTTATATGCTTCCAGGGAAATTTTGTCCAGTCAAACTCCATTTGTATTTGGGACATGTCCCCAAATAGATTGCCACGGCGAGCCAAGATTTTGAGGTAGGTAGCGGTTGGAAAAGGTCAAAGGTGGTCAAACTAAGACTTGGAATGATGTTATGAAAACCTTAATCGGAAGAATCGGCCACATAGGTCGCGTTAGGCTCCCTGGATAGGGACCCCGAGATCATGGTAACTGAGAGTTTGAGACACTGAGTAATATGGCTGGACGCCGCAAAACACTGGCGCTCGTGCATGTACTCATCATTCTTGCAACCCCAGTCTATATAAATCCTCTATATTCTCTTTGACTCTACCCTCAATATTCCAATCCTCCTCCTGCTGTTTTATCCAAATGGGCAGCCGAAAAATACCATCCAAAACTGGCACATGAAAAGGCACAGTTATTGGTTGTACAAACTGAAACCGTTATCTGCCATTCGGTTTAATAATATACCATGCATTTCCCCCAAGTTCTTCATTTTAAGCCACAACAGTTTTGGACAGAAATTTCGACGATCGAGTGACAGGTAAGAAAAGTGTGCACTTCAGCCATCCTACCAATTGCCAATTTAGAGAATATGCTCGACAGTAAAATCGATTTTAAAAATAGTCTGGGGATAAATTGGATTGATCCCCACTTTCACACAAATACAACTTAATGACAGGCGGTAGGATTTCAGTGAAATAACTTATCAGTTTATCTATACCAGACCACTCACCTTCCTCCGACCAATCCTGTGAGAGAACGTCAAGCAACCATTGGACAAATCCGTGATGTTGTGCGATACCCACATGGTCCGATACGGTCTTATGCGATTCATGTCGCGAAGTTCGGTCGGAGGTTTGACGCAAACAAAAACTGAGCTGATGTGTTCGGTTCCAGTAGGACAGAAAATCTGGATTTGACGAGCCAAGTTTAGTGTGTGATCCGGTTTGCTTACGACCGGAGTGAGTAGAAATGGAAAACTCACAGGAGACAAGAGGGGACTGCGAAACTCTGTTGAGCTGTTGAGCACCGGTCAGGGCTTCCAAACTGGAGGCCATCAACAATTGAACTGGTGTACGATGACGAGACAGGGAATGACACTGTGTGCCTGGAAAGGTGAGATGTCTCAGTCGAAATGAAATCAGCTAGTGTTAGCATTTAAGAGGCAAATCTCGACGATATGTCAGTCATTCATGTACTATATACATATAACGTTGATCCGGAAGACGGATAATCTAGTTAACCTACGATTTATATTCATATATTGACAGTTTTGTAAACAACGGTGTTGATTGTTGTTTTTGTAGCTCGGGTGGTATAATATGATGTTCGGTTGTTCACCGAGTTTGGCAATAGTATTGCAATACAATTGCCAAGCTCGGCGAACAACCGAACATCATATTCTTGTATTATTTATAAGACGGCGCTCACCTATTGCCATCAGTGTTAATGAAGTCTCCATTAAGTGAAGGAAAAAAGTATAAGAAAAGCGATAGATGCATAGATATAGAGCCAGATAAACTGAATTTTCTATGGGTCGCGGCATGGCAAAAACGCAAAATGGGTTACGAGACTCTTCACACCCGATTCAACGACGAAGACAAAAGTTCTGGAGGAAGCGGCTTCGGGGCAAAAGACAAAACTCAGATTTTTCAGCCCATCAATGAATAAATCAAGTTTACTTTTCGTAATATTATGTGTGTATGAGCCCATAGTAATTTACAGGCACCAGTTACTGAATATGACGTTCTTTCGGGTGCGAGTTTCACATCTTGGGTGAGCCCTTTTATCTGACATATTCGCATTTATATGTATGCTACTCATCAGTAGTCAAACGACGAGCGCCAAAAATAACCGCAATAATTGAAGTCAAAGTCCCGAGCGAGAAACCACACCTTTTTTTACAGCTGTGAGTCTCAGGCAGGCCCAGTGAACTTCAACTGTGTAGCAGGTGTGCCGTCTTCCGCTTTTATTCAAATGGGCAACCAAAAGACAGCAGCCAAAACTGGCGCACGAAAGGGCATGGTTAACTGTTGTAAAAACTGAAACTGACTGAAACTCGCATTAAAAAACGCACAAGTACAACCCGGTAACCAGACTGTCTCGTGTTGGGGTGAGAGATTTCAAGCGCCGCAGATAGCGGAATATGATCCAACCAGATCGCATTAGGGGTCAGAGGAAATTTACTTGATTAAGGTCACGGGTGAGAGGGACGGGACGATGGAAAACGATGGAGCAGTCGCACTGTGAGTCAATCAGTCATCGTAGGTTATTCCAATCCAGGTGAAGCTTGTGGCATTTACGATGAAACTAGATATTTAATCCAGTTCAATAAAAAATCGAATAGGATAAAACAATAATTCATGCAATAAATCATTCTTCCCCTGAAAGCACCAACAAGCACGGTTGAATCAACGAGAGTACTTTCGAGTAGAGCAGCACGCCAAAAGTGCATACATTTATTCGACTTGTTCATTTTCGAAGCGCAACAATGCAGCGGATCGTATATTTTGGCAAACATAAAAGGAGCTGAAAGTTTCGGTGGCTCACTTGTTGGAAAGAAGTATTGAACGAAACAGTCGCAGTCGCCCCAAGGAACAGACCCAGAGCATTCATTGTCGGCACGCAAGGCAACATGTGGGTCGAATTCATGAAGCCGTTCTATAGTGATTCCCAAGGTGTGTTCAACTAAGGGAGATTGGAGGGACGGACAGGAAGTTAGAGAAAAACGGTTGAAAATATCAGTGAAATCCAAAACGTAATATTCGTAGGAAGTCATATAACAGGAATGGTGGGGCAAAATTGATGAATGGATGGATAGAGGTAACAGAAGACACAACTGCATGATTCAATTAGGTGGGTGTATCATTAGTTTGGATAACCGTGCGCGAACTATTATTTCACAAGTAAAAGACTGAAGGTCATGATCCTGCCTACGGGCAATTGAATGCTCGCTGGGAAGAGTATCCGTACACTTGTGACAATATTCGAAATCCAATTCACGCTGAACAGTTCAACGAGCAGAAGAATAGTCAGTCCACGACAGAATGCAGGTGGGTGACTGGGTGTATAAGCCAAGAAATAGACAGTTGGGGTTTCATCGAGAAATAAATTTCGTATTTTGGGAGGTAGAAGGCGTTAACTATTGCACAGTCAGACATTTCTATGCGCTGATTCTGAACGGTGTCTCCTGACAACTAATCAGTTCAAACAATAAACAAAAGGTATTGCGTTACGACGGACCGAACAAACCGGTCAAGCCTCGCACGGATGCGCATCATAGCACGAGCGCGCTCACGATGCCCAATGCGAATCGGTTCCGGATTAGATGACTAAGGCGAATCAGGCGACTGTGGTCCGATCGACCAATTGGAGTGTCCAGGATGTGACCTGATTGGTGCGTCATCACGTCGTTCTCGTACGCCCAATTTACCCACTTATATTTGCGTATCGCATCAAAATAAAAGGATACCCTTTGACTGTTGTTCTCTAGTGGCGTTCTCTCTCCTGCATTATTGTTGGGGACTAGGCAAGAGGCGCTCGTATCGATCGTACGTCTTGAAAGAACATAAATCTACTACTACTATGAATAAGAAGAACAGCATACACATATATCCAAACGTGCACAAACAGATGGATTGATCAGCAGACGGACAAATACAAAACGTATATCCAGACAGACCGTAGATACAACGGAACAACGGAACAGAACGAGACATACTTTCTAAAGGTGAGAAGTACTCACCATACTGGTTCTGATTCTGATCTTGGCCAGATTGGTTTTCAGGCCACCGAATCAGATCTAACGCTTGCCAACCGGTGCCCTGTCCTCTACCCGAATGAGGTCCATCCTCTGGAGCCGATGAGTCAGCACCGAAATGAAGGCTCTCAATCTGCGAACTGGTACCCACAGCCAGTCGGATACGAAGTTGACCTTGTTCCGCGCCGGAGAATGGATCAATAACCGGTTGCCAAGTATCGGACACAATAACTGGACGCTTTGGAAAAAGCGGAAAACCAGAGTAGAAAAAAAGCTTCACAAACAGTTTTTGATTTACTCATCAGTGTACTTTCCCAGTCAATGTGCACTACGTGACAAACTCGGGTCAAGTAACAAGTCCATCAGGTTGGCACTGCTCGTTCAGTCAGGTCGGGTATGGCTACCAAGCAGCAGGGTTGCGTGGTACCACGCCTTAATCGCAATAAATGTTTTGGATAGTCAAACAGAACAATGCGGTTATGCAATGCAAACCTCATTAGCAGCTCGGGGAGTGGATTTGAGACGAACGAGTCTCGAAGAGTCATTGTGAGGATGATCACCGGATACGCATACATGAGGAGCGGCAAGGACCACGAAACCGGTCGTGAGCATCTGATAAATTTTGTCCAGTCATTCATATACTGCTCATTGTAAGAACAATGTGGTGCCAACCATGAGTCCGCGCACGTACGATTCGGTTAGCTGTATGGTGGAGTGGCGATCTAGCACTGCCGCAAATGGGAAAATTGATCTAATTGATCCCTTTTGCGCATTCCCAATAAAAACTCACATCGACACACGGCTGGTTTCAAGCAATCACAAACCCGATGGATCGGCATTGGTGACACACGAATCGAACGCGCATGAACGCACCGGTCAACGAGATACCTGTAAGATTGTGTAGCCCGAATTTTGATCGTCCTAGGAGGGGGGAGGCGAGTCACCAGACTATCCAAATACTCGTGTAATCAAGTTGCTAAAAGATCTGAGAGAAGAGGGACTATACCATTTCAAGTTTGATTAGAAAAAAATTGCTTTGAATGTCAAAAAAGTTTAGTAAATTAAAAGCGTAATTTGAGCACAGAACAATGCAGTTGATTGAAGTATTCAATAGGAATCGGAAGCAGATATTGTTGGATCACGGTGCTACAGCGTTTACCGCGATCATTTGCCTTGAAAACAATCCATTTACGTTAGTGCAAGAAGCGTTCCAACAGCCAGACTGCACTTTGATCAGAAAGGGGGCGCTTTTTAAAAAGGTCGACGACCGAAAGTGGGGAACTATCCAGACAAAACTTTCAAAGACCTCGGGGGAACAGAACAAGCCTCAACTGAAAACTGGATCCATGCGTCTGTGTGTGTATGCACTAGGAGTGCGAGCGAAATTGAGTGAGGGGATTATCGGCACAGTGTACAGTCACCCACGATCTTGTAGTGGGTGACCTTGATGACAATTGGCGAACTACGATCGAGTTGTGGTTGTTTCGTGCTTTCTTTTCTGACATTCCCAATCTCAGACCAACTGCTCGATCGCCCTAGTAGGTCCTTTCGTTCTGTGCAGTTACATGTCACATTCAAATATATCGTGATAACCATCCAAACTGGAAGAGCCGTGTGCTAGACTACATCTGTTGCATACGCGCCTGCGGCTTAAGTGCGTCGTTAATGTGCTCGTTCCACAGACGTTACCGATTGATATCTATTCAGATCAATTAACCCCTCACTCACTTGGCCATATCAATACTACAGGCTGACACCGGTCCGATCCTGATTGGCTGTTTGTACCATGGCTGCTTTGTTGATCATACGCTTGACACCGTTGATTGTGAATGAGTTATAATAAACCTATCCTACCTACGTACGGTCGTTCTACTTTGCTAGCGGGCTACGGGTCCGAGACTACTACACAGTTTGAAATAAAAATGTAACAAATGGCGAGGGGGATGCAACGCAGCTAAACCTAATGATTTACGATGTACTTCAGTTAGGGAAATCCCAGATTTAAAATGTCATTCAAGATTGAAGTAATCTCATTGATACAATTTTCTGAAAAAAAATATTGAAGTAAATTATGATAATTAAGAATCGTAAAATTGAAATAGTCCATTTGAGTGTTCACAGAACAGTCACTGTTGATGGTCTTGGGTGTGGAATTCACTCCATCGCTTATAAAAGCATTCAACTAGAGGGGAATTAACGATCTCCCAAGGAGTGAAACTCACATCGAAGACGATCAAATGCAGACGGATTGTTCGTCGCAGTACGAAAGTATTCCTACTGCTTTTATTCCGAAAGTGGAAGAAAACTATCTTTGACGTATTCTGCTATGCAAACAGCAGGATGAAAAACATATTGAACAACTTTTATGAAATAAATATGCATTTCCCATGATATTTGTTCTCTCCGCTGGAATTCTATCTCCGACGTAGTTAGCAAGATTGTTCAAAACAGCCAGACGGTAAAATACCAAGAAGAGTTTTGATGCTCTATTTTAGTGGATATTGTAGTTCGCAGTTAGGGCAAGTTCAAAGTTTCATTATGATTATCTGTCTAACGAACCCGCTTCGAAAAATCGTGCGTGTATCTTGGACGAGTCAAGCATTGGCCCTAAGTCATCATCGATTGAACTATCTCCAGTCCGAATTTCCCACATGGCGCATCGTTCCACAACTGATTCTCTTGTGACGATCCTCTACCAACACTTTGGCAACATCGGATTCGGAACCTATCCTCCTACGCCGACTCGAAAATCACACGACTGATCAAATTCATGTATCGATCGGTCGGATAGTGCAGCCGAAACAAGGGACCTGATGCTTGCCCAGCTAACCCGAGCGAGAAACCACACCTTGTCTACAGCCGCGAGTCTTTAGCAGGCCCAGTGAATTTTGACTGTGCAGCAGGCATGCCATCACCACAAAATGTACAAGGCAGTGTGAAACGATGGGGTAATCGCACAATCGTACTGTTGACATGGCAACATGACATCCTAGATTGATATCCGCATATCTTAAAATAAAAAAACCAGTAATGAAAACTTCAATTCGCTAACCTTTTGCAATTACACTTGTCCGAGAAACAAATCAAGATGTTCGGGCATCATTTCAACCTGTCCCCGTTGGTCCCATCAAAGCTACCAGGCCCATATACTATTCAAGCCTTCCACTGCGAATTCTGGCATTTGGCTAATTTAGCTTGACAACATGACTGCTCGAAACCAGTTCGAAATAGTCATCTGTGAATTTCACACCTAGAGTCTCAATCAACCTGGCTTACATGTTGTAGTGGAAATGTCCTAATAGAACTTTTGATGATTTCATTCACAAAGATTATCCAATTTAGAATCCATATTCCAAAAATTGCATTTTTAAAATTATTCCGATATTTGACAGCAGAAATTCTTATAAAAATGCGCAACCACCATAAAATTCATAGTATATGTTGATAGCACTATAGTTACGCAATTTTAATCGCAACCGGTTTGATCAAGATATCTCATTCCGTTTCGCATATTTGGTCGAAAGGGTAGAAATCCTGTTGACCGTTTTGTGGCGGTAACAGAGTTGGTATGTACGGTCTGCAATCCGTAAGCTAACTGGATGTGTCTGGACAATAATGACTCTTATATCGATCGAGCATGATCAGCTGGTGTCTTATCGCAGCCATTATGGGGATATGGGTCGTGCTGCCCATTGCAGAAACATGTGATGGGCATATGAAATATGGGTATATGGCTCAGACGTCGGACGCGCATGTTCCGTTGGTGTCGGTGGAACGTGCGCCCAATATGGTTTTTAAGGGGGAGTTGACACCACTCCCACCTTACACACACGGACGCGTACCCGTACTGACAAGGTAATAGGACCCAGTTGTTCTTGTGTGGTCAAGGTAGGTCGTAACTCCATCTCCCTTTGACCACTTCAACATGAGGTTGAGAAAACTGTGCCATATGGTGATCATCCAGACATCGTTAGGAGGCTTGAACAGTACATGGGCTAGGCATCTTTCATTGGGTCCATGGGACAGCTTGAAATGATGCTGAGACGATTTCAAATGATACTGGGACCTCGATTTGATACTCTGAAATCTCGAATGCCAAAAGATGGCTGAATATCGAGGGGTAGGACTAAAAAATATGTCTATCACAAAATTTCAGTTTGATTTTTCCCTGTTGTGCAATGCGATTGCACCATCGCTTCAGGTAGTCTTGTCCATCTCACCCATGACCTTACATAGCAAAATTCCACCCTGACCCTCTTCGCTCTGATCAAATAATTTTCCCCGAATTACACAACTTGCAATCCCTTAACCTGACACAGGCCGACTGTCTGATGGCAATCAACATTATCGTTGTGCAGCGTAATACAGTGAAGCGAAACTCACTGATCGCTGCCAAACTCATATACCATACAAGGTATGTGAGAATGTGTAAGGAGGATGGGGATTGTGCCGACTTTTAGGCATGGTAAAATAAAGCGAACCTCTATAGTCAACACAAAGAGTACACAGTACAACTGTGCATACATGCTATTTCAAGCATTCTGGTCTGATAAGAAGTGACAGCAAGATCGCCACTGCTGTCAATTTGGTACAATGGCCTTCAGTGTCTCCAATCATGTGGTTTCGGAGCCCAACACTGAGTCGAAGGCTCCTTTCGGATCAAGGAACACGACAACCGTTAGTCGCCGGTGTGTATGGTGTAGCTCGAGGACTTAACGCACAGTGAATATTTGATTGATAAAACCGCGACCTGGTGCAAATCCTGCTTCTGGTCGCGGATATTTTTCTCTCTAAACGGTTTCAGATGTCGAAGTATGACGGAGGCAAATGAATTGGTGTGGCATCGATTCTCATCTTCTGTTGCATATCCATTGGATTGCTGAAAATAACTGACTATCTGGACTAATTCAACGTTATTCAGATGGCTACTCAGTTCGTGAGGTGCAATCGATCGCTCATGCCATTTCCCGTTAAGAATTCGCCTTCAGTTCTCGCTAGATCGTTCAATCTGACCATGCTATGGAAACCACGATGGCATCCGACNCATCCGACCGAACCTTGTGGAACGCTAGATGCTGAGTGAAGACGGACGTCCAAAATAAAAGAATCATATCTTCGTCACCCGTACAGTGCCTTGAATCAAGATTCAAATCACCGGGCTCAGGAATGAAAGTGAGCCAGACCAGAAATAGCACGCCTCGTCCCGTCCCGTCCCGTCCCGGCCAAAACAACTCACCATGGAAGTCATCAGAGCCGTGATAATCTCATCCGAGTGCATGTTGATCCCACCGGTTCTGGCGTCCACAAACGCGAAAACAGTGACCAGTGTGTCGGTGGGAATTTTGGCCAGACCTAGCAGTGCGTCTGGCTGTCCAGTGGTCATTTTAACCCACACCTCGATCACAGCAAACGAACGGGACAGACGAGTCAACATCTCCTATAAACAGATTGGGGCAACAGAGGGTGGTGATGAGCTGAACGAAACAATGGATCGGAAAAGATGTTTCAGAAAGACAGGATGGCTGATTGTGAGTAGAATTTCCATATGGATTGGGACACGAACAAGCCAGGGTGAACGTTAACTCGAAAATGAACTACTGCATGGTGCGTTAAACAGATCTATGTTCAAAGCACGAATCGGCATCATCTTAAAATATCCGACTGGTTTTTTTATTGCCAGTGAGGTGATTTCCGAGAATGATCGTATCAAATGAACTCTGAATAACACGGTTTTGACTATGGACAAATCAATTTGGCACTTTAGAGGTTATCAGAATCCTTGGCTAAAAACAATGAAAGTAGATGATATTCAGTTGTGGGATACTGAACGATAGACCGCTGACTCTGGTGCCAGATTCACCGGATCCGTATGCCACCATATCCCCTCGGGAACTGCTA
>UZAN01045271.1:18248-33147 GCA_900618425.1 Echinostoma caproni
TCATAGGTTCTGTGGGCATGTCACTGCCCGATTTCCCTGATTGAGGAAGAGGGGTAATCTCGGGGTTCCCACCTGAAGCCCTTGGCTAGAAAGCCTGACGTGTAAGACAGCAGAACGCAGGTCAGAGTCCCCAGTCCATTGGAGGTCCTTGTCCAGTTCATCGGATCGTACGGGGTAAAACGTCCAAGGTGACCAATACACTTTGATGTCCGATCCAGCCGGTGACCACTGCCACAATCAGGAAAGCGTGTGTGTGGCTCATACGCCTCCTCTTGGTTGGTCTAGAATCGGGGATTTAGCCTACTCCCCTAGATGAACTGCCAATGATCCTCACTCTTTGGTGGGAAAACAATTCAGCCACGGGGAGGCTATAAGCAGGGCTTCCTCAGCAGAGACTGTTTGAGATGCTTGGTCATATAGTTGCATTTTGCCAGTTGTAAGAGAAATGTGACTAGTCACAATCCGATACACCCACCCCGACCATACCGCGACTAACCTAATGGATGGACAGTGACCAAAACCGTCGCACAACAGGGCAAGGTTAAGGACTGTAAAGACAAAAATGAACGTCCACTTTGCAGTGCAGTTTCGTGCCTGTGCACTGTTTCTGCGAGTCACTCAGTCGTNTCCCCCCCCCCCCCACACACACACCCAAACGAGATAAGAAGCTATTCCTGAACAGTACTTTGTCACCATGGCAGAAATGTGCAACATACCTCCCGGTCCAGATAACCCCAATTTCGGCATTCCACATATGAGAGAATGATGGAAGAACTACTCTTTGTACAGCTTGAACGCAGTTCAAGCACCTATACTAAGAGTGCTCAGCAGAAAGTGTAATGGTCCTGATATTATGGTAGCAGTCACAGACAGTGAGAAAGAACCGCGTGCAGTTATGTATTAGGTTCACAAATCGTGAACAGAATTGATTATCCAAATCAACCAAACGCGTTGTATCCATTTGAGCCATAACAGAATTCGCAAACTATTGGCTGAATTCGATGCGGGTAAAAATATAAGCCAGCCCATGACATCAATCATTTGGACATTAAAACGAAAAATACCAACTCACATGCCGGATTTCGGGAGGCTGGTCGCCAGATCGGTTCAACCTCGATCTCAAGGCGAGCACGAATCAGGCCAGATGCTGATCTGGGTGACCCGCTACGTTCGGGCTGAGCGACTGGTCCACTGCCCGGTTGGAATAGGTGGACAAAGAGTCGAGCCCTTGGACTGGAACGCCAATACGTTTTAGTGGATATGGCCAACTTCAATTCGTCCAAAGTTAAATTGTTCAAACCGATCAGCTGGCAAAGTACACAGAAATGTGTCAGTTCGAATAATTTGCAACATTAGAGAATATTAGGGAACATCTGCGGATGGGAAACAAATTAGGGTACAGCATACGGGGATTTGCACGGATATCAACATATGTTTGTTTTTCGCACTGGGTTGTTTCTCATACTTCTAATCGGACGTTTGACTCTAGTTTCATTTTTACTTTGCCGTTCTCTCTTTCGAGATACAGTACAGTCTGCACTCCATTCCGCCCTCACTGGTCACACATGCTATTCGACAGATATTTATCCACATCTAAAATGGTGTGCATTTGAATGAAAAATGGCCAGGACTTGGCTATCATTCGACACTACTTACCGTACCCGTTCGGTTAATGTTTCAATGACCGGCGGTGGCGGTGACGGCGGTTAACTTTAGGAGATAGGGAGCACGACCGGAGAGTCCCGCATACAAATTCCTGCGCCACCGTCACTACCATCAACAGTTTTCCTAGTAAACTGTTACACGTCGTAGGCCCATCGTGAAAATTAACTGTGATTAAATAATGACTGGGTATTAATGATAGTTTTGTTATTTGGGCAACTACATCTCACCCGGTGGACGCATCACGGATAAGGTGTTAGCTCACATACAGAAGGCTCGGTTGACATTTGCTAACTTAAGACATCTATGGCGGGGCCGGCTGTCTGTGAAGGGTCGGGTGTATGCGGTGGCAGTTCGGCCAGTTCTGCTATACGGCACAGAAACTTGGTCATTAGGAAAACAGGATAAAGTTTTCGAACACTGCAGTCTACGCTGCATTGCACGAGTCTGGTGGGACAACCAAGTCAAGTCAAGTCAAGAAAAGCTTTATGCACCCAAAAGGTGAATTTTTAGCAGTTTACGAGTTTTACAGTGGATAGTTAAAATAATTGTAAACAAAAAGAAAAATACAGTATGAGAAATTCTGCACTTTAATAAATAAGAAAAAATTAGGGCAAGAGCTTTTCCCTGAGGTGGGTGAGGATATGCTGACGATTTACTAGTAAACGAGCTAGGTAAGGAATTACACTATGTTATGTGTTACACTGCGATATGTGGAAGTCCGCGCAGGAAAGAGTTGATATTTAGAGCGTGTCCGGGGAATCGACAGGGCTTTCGCGATATCTTGGTGCAGACAGTGCCCTTGATCATGCGTTATCCTGTCAATGAATGTATCACAAGCGTCAAGATGCTTGGAAATAAAGAAATCGACGAAGTCGTTTAAGCAGGGGGGAGGAAAACCGATCGGTTCGAATATAAATAGTTTCAACCGGACAAGAGACGCTGAAATTAGACAGAGTTTTAGGTAACCTCGCTCGCCCATTGGAGCAAGTGGTCGATTTCCCTAGATTACAGTGGTTGGGACATGTGCCACACACGTCACCACGGCGAGCGATGTTTGCCGAAGCATTTAGTGGGTGAAAGATCAAGGATGGCTAAACTAAGACCTGGCATGAGGGTATGAATACCCTAACCAGGAGACCTGGTCATAAAAGTGCCGCTAGGCTCCTTGGATGAGGACTTCAGAATGACCATAACGGGGGCTTAGAGATATGGCTGAGTGTGATATAGAGTGGCGTTTGTGCATCTTCTCAGTTTCTTAGCAACCTTAGTTCACTGAAATTCTCCATTTTCTCTTCGACTCTATTCTCAACCTTCTTGTCTTTCTCTTACTGCCGTTTGATTCAAATGGACAGCCAAAAAAGACAGCAACCGAAACGGGCGCACGAAAGTGTGCGAAACGTGACACAACTTACTTGTGGTGTCGCGGGAACCTTGAGCACACTTTTACCAAACGTTCGGGTGAACAGACGAAAGCGTGTGTATTCGTCAGGGGACTTGTGCGAATGCACGGCATCGTTCATGGCTAGCTGGGCAATCGGCTGGAGTAGCCTGTGATGCGTGGGCTTAAACCGAACCGATCGGTGTTTCCGACCGGAGCCGACAAAATCCGGAACCTGTGGATCACGTGATCTGGAGGAATCTTTGTGAAATTCGAGGCTTGTGGTCATCCAATTGGTCGGTGATGATGTTTCACTCGCAGTCTGAATTGGAACAGAAACTTCTAGAGTGAGAGCCAAAGGACTGCAATAGAAGGAGAAAGCAGATCCGTTTGACTAATGGCAAGTAGGCGCAAGCCAATCGAGGGTTATACCGAAACAGTGCAGGGCCACACATCACACATACAAACGGAAGACTGTGTAACGGGTTCACGGATCGAAGGGAATCGGGACAAATGGTGGACGTGACCCTTCAGCCACAGACGGTTCCGAATGTGCGATATTTATAGATTGGATTTGTTTCAAATGCGAGGAGATTAAATTTTGGAATCATAAGGCTTCCCATTTCATACTTGGAGAATCATTCTTACTTGGACTATAAAACGTTTTCTGTGTCCTGTTAATTCACTTTAATCGCAGATCAATCGGGACGCGAGTTGAATAAACCAAATGTTGGGCTAAATCCCTATTTCTGAATGGGAATCATTGGATCATTCGAAACAGATAGATTGCCTCGTTTGCTGTTAGTATACATTAGACCACACACACCAAGTATGCTATCCAAGCCTGGAATCCATGGCTAATTCGCAATGAAAAGGCACTGGAACGTCTGCAGAGAACAGTAACCAAAATGGTCGAAAGGGGTACAATCTAAAACCCACGACAAAAGACTGCATATTCTCGGGCGTTATTCATCTGAACGCCGTCAAATACGGGGATACATTATCCTCATATATCAAGTACTACATTAACCCGATCACCCGTGTAGTACTCCACTAACATCCGTTGAAATGTTTGCTGCAAAAGAATCTGCTATACTGCAGGTATTACGCTTTCAGCCTCCGAGTTTGTAATACCTGGAACTGTCTTCCACCACCTGTTGTTTAGGCTCCAGAAAATCGATTCATTCAAGTCACAGCTGGACAAAGCACTGGACTACAATCAGCTGTTCAGTACCCGTAAGTGAACATTATGGTTCGATATTTGATTGTACTACCAACAGAACGCAGTGTGTGTGTGCGGATCTTATGAGATTCCATAAGCATCAACTTTGTAATTTACCCATATTAAAAATTTGAGTTTGAATGATGATAAATCACATCACAACCAACAAACGATGAGATGAGGAAGCATGCATGTTCCCTAGAGTTCACACAACAATAGGAATTGGTGAAATGGAATACGACATTCATACATATCGAGACAGATGTACTACACACGCTTCAATTTTTGGATTAATCCCTCATCCAAATACGCAATCATCACTAGTTTTCAGATTCTAAACAAAAACGAAACGCAGGGAAGAAATGCAAAATTTCCGCATTTAATCTCTTATTTTAGCGGATTATGTCGCCACAGAAATATGGCACCCCCGAAGGACTAGGCCCATTGAAGACAGGTTTGGATCACGTATAGCCTATTTTACTTTCAAGCTTTCCACACCTCCTTCTCAGCGTGCACTGTCTGGCATTTCGAATGACGTCCCCATTAACGCTGTCTCAATTCTCAATAAAAGATGTCTCCACCAGCAACGAAAGGTCAAAACCAAACGATCGGCTTTCTGTACCAGATACATGGCCGACTTTCAACTGAGTCAACATTTTATCTTCGACGTATGACTGAGATAGTTGGAGACCATAATCACAAATTTGTGCCAACATTTTTCTGACATATTTAATTGTCGGCAGCATTTTTTGACTGTTTGGTAGTTGCTTTCACTCAGCATCTGGACCAGTTGCGCTGTCTGGGTACCTCATATGTGCTGATCATGAAAAATAAAGATTCCGAATTTCTTCATATCTGCTAGTCATTTCCAATGGGCCATTGTTGAAAACGTTTTTGTACCCTCAACGTCATTGCAATGGTCTTGAGAACCACAATGTTACATGAACATAAGCCTGCAACACTCTGTCGACGAAGAATTGTGATTTTGGAGACTTACTGGACATGCAGTTGAGAGATCGACTGACTGCTGGCATTAGCAATACCATTCACAAAACTACATTTGGCATTACTGCCGATCTACTGGACAATGATTTCGACTCCATTAGAATCCCTAGGTCTCAACTACAGTGCACACGATATCGAGGATTATTTTGAAGGTCTTGATATCTGGTGGTTGACTCGTTCGAAGCCCGATGAGGAACATAAACTCGCGTTATTTTTTAATACTGCCGGTAAAAATGCTCATACTATAATCAAAAACTTGGCTTATCCATCTTCACTTGTTTCTGCACAGTACGAGGATTCCATCTTCCACAGCATGTGAAGCTCTGAGGCTTCATGAGCGGGCAAAATCTCAATCAATGATACGCACTTCGAACCAGGGTATCCGTGAATTCATTCTGAAAGTACTGGCACAAACTGGAAAGTGTGATTTTGTAGACTTACTGGATATACAATCGAGAGATCGATTGATTGCTGGCATTAACAATACCATTCACAGCACTACAAGAACTCACACCAATTGCCATTTGTTTTGACAAATTAAAAGCACAAAATGCTCACTTAACGTGATCTTTTTTGGGTCGATTAAGTATGCAATACTTCTGTCGTGCGGTGTATAATCCTTGACTTCGTACAGAGCAACTTCAGCTTCAAAAAATACTTGAATTACAATTACAACAACTAAACGCGTCCAATGAGACCTACTGTTCTGATTTTCTTTGCCCCGTCGATTGCGAGTGACGTAGATGGGGTGAGGCTGATCTGGACCGTGATCGCCGTAACGCATCCCGCGGGCGACTCGCGCTACGACTCTTCGAACGAGATGTGCTACGACTGATTTGGGTGGCAGATCGCACACTGAACAGTGGTTTGCCCTGTGTGGCACATGCATTCAAATTGACCACACCGGGACGAACAAACGATCGATCGACGAGATCTGTTTGTGCTTGTGCAATTAGTTGATAACACTCCCATGTCAATTGGAGACCGCGAGCATAAAGCCTCACCCCTTGAAGTAGCATACCGTCTGGGCCTGAAGCAATATAGGAGAGAGAGAGATTTGTCATGTGAACAATTAGAACAGATGGACAAATAACGATACACAGATCTTTTGGATTGGAATAACTTAAATAGTACGGAAATGTTACTAGCTTTATTATGTTGAGAACAACAACAATGTTAAACGGAAGTATTAAACCAAGCATGATCTATCAGACAGACACAAGTTGGTATAAGTTGACATGAATTACACAACCATCGCATAACCCTGGCACAGATTTGTAACAGTTCGGCTGGCTGTCTTTCGGTGACACAATCGATCAACTTTATAAGGAAGGAATAAATCGAAATTGCCGAATAGCTGAGAGCAGAGAAGGCAAGTAATCTACGTAGAAGGTGCTTAGATGCACGAGTCACACGGATTACGACATTCAGTCAGTCATGAGATTACCAACCGAGTAGCTCAACACGACCGATTTGACCAAATCCTTTATCTGTACAAGATTTTCACACTCACATGCTAAGTCTGGAGCTGATTTCCATCCGCTGTCTACCTCGAACGCAAAAAAACCTGTGCGGTGATGGGCGTAACGCCCAGTCCAGCAATCGCAATCTATAGCGATCAAGAATTGGTGTTAGTGCATGATCGCGATCAATCTCTCTGTGTGTATGTGCCCAACTTCGAGTTAGTTTATTCGGATGACCCACCCGATGCGTGCTATGTGAAGTAAACAGTGATGTTCGAACAAAGACAACTCCTTGACATAAGGGCGAAGCCTCTGCGAAATACAGTAGTAACATTGGTCGGGAACTTGAAACCTACAATCAACACTTTGCGGACAAATGGGGCACCGCCAAAGATGCCTCAAGTTGGCAAATCTCAGTGTGTGTGTGTGCTACATTTCGAAAGAGATTAGTCCACTAGAGCAGATAAATAAGAACCGAGCTCAACATTCTCAGTCGCCCCTGGAGTTTGGAACCAAACAATCCCATAACACCATTTCATATTATGAAAGTGTAGTAGAAAAAGTAGAAAGAAGGAGAATATCAAAATGCGGTTTGTGGAACTTTTCTCACAGACCAAAATGTGTTCAGCTCAAAAGTAACACGCCCTACCCTATCCTCTCTTCTTAGGGGTGGTTTGTTTTTACTTGATCCCGTACAGAAAGGGTCACAGACTACCTGATTCAATGCTCGTCCAAACGGATTCTGTAACACCCCTTTGGGTGGCTAAAGTCTGAAACAATTGAGTCACTCGTTCAGTGGTTTTATCCCCCGATGTGGTTGAGATGTTCCAATCCCTGTAAAAGGTCGATAAACAAGTCAGGTTCTCTACTACAGCAGAAACGATTCAAACGTAGTCTATATGAATTCTCTATTTTTCCTTTAACTCTGCTCTGAAAATTCTTATCTTCATTTTGCTCTCCTCCTTCCGAATGGGCGGCCAAAAAACAACAACCAAAACCGGCGCACAAAAGTGCATGGTTAACGGTTGTGCAAACTGAAATTGTTCTGCACCTTTACACGAACAAAAACCCGTCAGAATAATCTAAGTTCAATTCATTTCAGTTCACTTTCTACAACCATTACCCACGCATTCTCGTGTGCCAGTTTTGATTCCTGTCTTTTGGCCGCCCATTTTGATAAAAGAGTAGAATCAAGATTGGAATGTTGAGATCAGATTCGAGGAGAGAGAAGAAAATTCATATAGACCAGGGGTGCAGGAATAAAATAAATAACAGAGTCACCTAACCTAATCGACATCACCTTCGAGTTGTTTTCATTCGCGATATACACGTACACAATAGGACTGATACAACAGAATCGGTCATCACAGAAATTCACCCATCTGACAGAGCAAACCACAACTGGTGGGTAAAATGCGTTCTAAGTGCTTTCTCGTACCGAGCCCCATTTGGCGATGAGTGCAGCTGTCCTGATGGGTTCAATCCACTTACCGATCACGGCTGGTATTTCGGCTCGGTGTGTACTGCTCTTCCGGGATCGTTCTCGAGATCGATCACCAGAACCCGTTCGCCCAGATCGACCATAATCGATCAATCTTTCTCTTCGATCACAATTCACGGAATGCTTGTTTGTATCACACGGTTTCTAAAAGACAGTGGGGAGCGGGGTAGGGGAAATAACTGAAGACAATTCATCGATTTTTCAAACACTTTCCTTTGGATATATAGTTTATAGAACCTAAAATTTCCCGGGTACTATAATGAAGAACAGAATGGATGATAAACTGATGAATAAGTGAAAAGAATTCAGGCTCACCACGAGGGCAGTTTTGTTGTTTAACTATTGAAAATGTACAATGACTCTTAGAAGAAAACCACACTCGCAACTCCGGATGAACAACACTATTTAGGACAAATTCACAATCCAAGTCAAATGTAGGAATGCATTGACCAACCTTCAGGATTCCAACCCCCCACCCCCACCCACCCTCGCGCCCAAACAAAAACTAAAATACTCCGCAACGAATCTCTCTATTCCCTGTCAGATTGTTCCCACAACCTAGCAGAATGCTGCGAAAACATCGCACTAAAAACGACAAAATAAGATGTGCACAAATGAAGAAAAGCGAGGATTGCAAATCGATTTTAACCAGAAAGAGAGAGAGAGAGAGACAGTCATCAAATCGGCTACGTACAAAACATTTACCGAATATATTGTACCTTGAAACCATCCAGTTAAGATCATGTGCAAATGTTTGCTAGTCCCCTGGTACTTTAATTGTGGATGATAGTTTACTTTGCAACAGAATGCTGGAGAAGTTGTGTGCTGGAAATTTTCACACATCACATTAAAATGTTGATATAGAAAAAAATGACAGATAAAAATCGGAATGTGTTGAACCACTACTACTGAACGGGAACTTGTCGTCGTGCATCCTGACCGGGTGTCACAATACAGTCACAGTACAGTGACGGACGCAAAAAGAAGTCATGTCACTCTGATCCATCCCAAAGTTCGACGAAAACGGTTGCATGTTTGATCCTGACAAATATCTTGGAAATCTGCGTTGGCAACAGAACGACCGCCTGACTGAACACAATTCAGTCAAACATTTCTAAATGATTTTGAATGTTACAATGTTAATAACGCAGCGATATCGGTGGAGAATTATATTCGCCGACGTTTTGATTACGGTGGGTAACCTTTCTGAAGGCTTTTCCATCAAATGACTTAAAGGAAAGGATCACAAGTCAACGGATATTTCATCGTGTGTGTGTGTGTGGTGGGCGGAATGATTCGTTGTCTGTCATACTAATTCCCATTACCAGATGGGGTGAAGTATCACCGTGACTTTTATCGTGATTACGCGTCAGGGATGTCCAAATGCTCGGGATCTCGTTTCTGTTGGCACATGCAGAGTGGGTGTTAATGGCCAAACCTCGGTATACAAGCGTTCAGTGCATGTTCGAAATTTGAGTTGGAGTATTTTCATTTGATTGGTCCGACATCGGTGTGTCATTAACATTATAACATTCACAGACATTTCTAAACTTTAGAAAAAGCGAGCGAGACACAGCGAGAAAGAGAGATGATATGGTAGTACGAAACTGGATGGTGCACAGGTCATTGGACACGTTTTGAATTCCCTCTCTCCCAATCTAAACAGTCCCTCAACTGGTGAATCGGACGGGATTAGCGATTAGCGTCATAAAGAAACCTGCCTGGACAAAGAAAAGTTTCTTCGAAGTTTTAAACGTACGGATTTTGAAAAAAATAATTCCTCCAATAGTTGATCATTTTGAACCAAACACTCCAATGGACTGTCGGATTCACTGTCCTCACATACCGCCGCCGCCACCGCGGCAATATCGTCTGTGGTGCCAACAAGCGAGCCGTTTCCGGGGCATGAGAGAGCCGCCAGTCCCGGTTGCACACGGCCCACGAGCGGACTATTCGTGGTAAGGTAATCCGTCGAACCTAACGCTCGTACGGGTAGTAGATCCATGCGCAAGCATTGCTCAGACAGGCTGCGCTGTCGCTCGGAGTCCAAAACCGAATCTAAAAGATTCTGTGAGTCTCTCAATTCCGGAGTGGAGGGGGATCTGTTGTGAAGAAAATAGTGAGGAGAGATCACCTGATAAACATTAAATTCGACAAACTGTCCGCATCATTAAGTCAATGACCGAGCTAGGAATGCGGTGTACTTTAACGATTCATGAGAACACGCACTCTTTCGCGTGTTCGAGGAATGGCAGAGAAAAAGTTTCATACTCCTCGAGCGTCGTATAAACGAAAAAAAGAAACAGAACAAGACAAGAATCGGAGTATCATGAATCCAGAAACCTGTTCAGCACTCAGAACTCGTGACTCCCTTTGTGGCTCTGAAAGTGGAGTGGATTGCTATGCAAGAGTAAGAAATTCTCACTCCATCTACGGAATGAAAGAAAAGCCATGGTGAACATCTTTCCAGTTCCATGTTCCTTTTCAGTTTGCGCTCTGTGACCGCCTGATTTATTTGATTTTCATGTAAGATGTAAGAAATGACAGTGGGCCATGAACAGTAAACACGACAGAGAAGATCTGATTCCAATTTTGTATTTCGCCTTCAACCTATGGTTATTTTGGTGCCGTATCCGCAAAGAGTGGTCGTTATCTGTTTATACTGTATATATAGAACCATAAATATACTGAAAATTATAGCATCATCATCAGGTGACTGGTTCGTCGAGAAGCCAGTGACAAGAAAGATGCGAGTTTTATGATCTTGCATGCAGAAAACAATAAGTATATGTTTGACGTTCAGTTGTTTGCCGAGCTTGGCAACTGAACACCAAGTTATACTACCCGAGCTGCAAAAACAACAATCAACACCGTTGTTTACAAAACTGTCAAGTATATGTTTCTCAAGTGAGCTATCGTAGCCCATCAGCTGGGACCTGACTGCACACGATCCCCAACCCTAATTGGACGGTTACGTAACGAATAATGGTGGTCTCTTAAAGGTGGCCGGACGCCTATCGACCGCTAGAGTGCTATACGCCGTAATGGAACAACTTTGGAATCAATGTGATATTTCCTTGAACGTTAATCACACTGTACCATTCACTGCGCGGTCAGCTCTCTTTTACAGTCGAAACCTTCAGTAGGGAATGCATACAAGAAATGAAATACCCTATGTAGCATCTAGTTTGCCCCACGTGGTGGTGGCCCGATCGTAACGTCACCAATTATCACCCAAATCCCACCATAACCGCCTGACTTTCCCCATTTGTGTTGCCCTTTGATTGGCAGCTTCTCCCTTTCTTAAAAATGTTCCATTGCGTATTCAATAAAAAAAGAAGTAAAAACGAAAAGAAAAAAGGAGGAGGCTTAGTAGAACACAGATAAGCCATGGTGTTTTGAATGGCGAAGAGTTCATTTTCACAGAAATTTTATAAGTGGAATTCGCTGCTTAGGGCGCGTAGTACGCCGGGTCGAGAGCCAGCCACCACATTACGATCTGTTATTAGAAGTCGCTCCAGGGTGAATGAGACGACAGACTAAGATCTACAGGTGACTTGGAAACGACACATGAAGATAGTAGATAGAGAGTAAGCGTATCCCGTCTGTCGGATGGGATCCAAATGATTCAGTAACCAACATGTTGGAGACATGTTGAAGAACATGAGAGTAAATCGATAGTAGTGGCATCCTGACTGTCACATTTCATCAGGTTAGAAGGCCTTAAGAGGTGTGTGTGTGCACAGCTAGACTGTATGCTAAACAATATCTAGTCTACTTTCTCTTGTCCCTCTTCAAATCAGCCCCACTTTCATCCACAATACACATTAGCCATGAATTTCCAAACCACGTGAGTGACCTTGATAGCAATTGTCGAGGTTTACCGTACTGTTTCGTTGTACAAATATATTGACGATGATGGGGTAATGAAAGTCAATCAGGGCAATGACAAAAATTAGTAGTGAACTGATTGGAGTAGACATGACCCCCTAAGTCGAGACTTCAGACGTCAGACCACAGTTGTCTCTTGGTTTACAAAAGACTGCCGCCACAAGGTTAACCGCGATAACATTCACACCAAAGCGCATATGATAAGTTAATCAACTGTTGATCAGGCATCTGCTGTTCTCGTTGCTTCCACCCGGATTAGGATAAGCTGAAAGTAAAAAAGGGATGTGTGAGACTTACCTGGACAAACCCGGTGAATCTAGTCCGCGATTCGTTTTCCCATGATCACAGTTGTTGGTCTGTGCTCGATCCAAGACAGACTGCACACGATTAAGCGATTTTCTTATCCCATCCTTGATTCGAATAGTACGATTAAACCCGTTCGAGGCATGAAAATCCTCGTTTGGTGAATCACTGTACATCCGCAACTCATCTTCCTCCGTTTCCAGACTCTCTCTAACGCTACCGAAGTCAACGGAGCGCCTCAAGGGCTGCGGCAAGGGCGGCTTGTTGTTTGAGGTCGGTCTGTCCGTGACGAATCGGTTACATGCGGTCTGGTCATATTCGGCATCTATGGCGTGCTCATTGACAGAATCCATTGGTATCCGGACCCGGTTTTGTGTCTTTGAGGGTGAACACAGCGGCAAAAACTGTATTGATAGAAAACCTATCTTATTTCTTGCAAGCGAAGTTCGCTATAATAACACAACTCTTGTCTAGGGTACACTGATGCGTGGAAAGACACCCAACGTCACAACATCCACAGTTTCCATGTCAAAGAACGCTATGTCGCAAAACAACAGCCGTTCAAAATGGAACATAAATATAATATGCTAGCTGTGCGACCTTACTGCTGTCTGTATAGCATGGGGTTGGGAGTGGGGAAGTCATGCATGAGCATGTATGATCGCAGTACACGCTTTACACGTGCTATGCTCGGACACACACTGCTGCAATGTGTTTGGTGTTTTTCTGCCTGTACTACCCATCTAGTCTCAGTCGATTAGCTTTTAAAAGCCTGAAGGAGGTTGGGAAGAGCCCAAGAGGTATTATTTTCAATCATTTGACGAACGTGGATTGCAAAGAAAATTTCGTGATTCAACTAATCAGCTGATGGGTTGTTGCTAAGTTTCTTCTAAAAGCCGGTACTGGTGTTGTAATTCCACAAGGCAGTACCCGGTAGATGATAGTTGTTTATTGCAAATTACACTTGGGATATCAATAATTTGGTATACATATGAAAGATATCTCATTTGACACATGTCACCGCAATTCCCGGCTGCACACCGGGTAATGAATGGAGCAGTTTGTAGTTATTCTTTGAGACACAGCAATTCGCCTTCAGTGGTCTCATTCAGTTTTGATCGCTGAACGAAACAGACAACTGCACTATATTGTATCCTACTCACAAATGTTAATAGCACTTCACAACACTAGGAACAACCATTTTGCGGGTGTTAACTTATGGTCTGCCGTGACCTTTCTTGAAAAATAGTGATTAAAGTTGGTCGTCACTGCTTCGCAAATGTGTTTTAGGTGAAAACCATCGAAAGAACACTGAAACAAGTTCATAGCAAAAAAACAGTACTCAGAAGTATAGGTAAAATCACCGGATCACACAATCACTATGTTCTACTACTGTTTTTGAGTGATGTACCTCTACTTGGGGATAACGGCAATTTAGTGTGGCATATAAGAACAGGATTAAGAACAGACGGTCATTACTCCGGTCGTTATCATGGTTTGCTCACGTACTCGTCGTCTGTCGATCGACGATCGTTTGGCATTGATCGCGATGTACTACCGGAACAAGGAAAACCTTTCACTGACGGTGAAGGAATTCAACAACACTCCAACAATATCCTGATTTTCATCACATTTGTTCCTTTCAATGCTTCATTTTTCCAGCCTTACTCAAAGGGATTGAATATGATATGGCCCCACATCAGACGCAATATATCTGATATAATACCCACTTATCTCTTTGCTTTTATTAGCCACATGCCATTACAATGTACGATTTTGCGATTTTGACAACGGCTGCCGACGCATCAGCTGTAAAATAACAAAGTCACAGTAGAAAACCTAACTGGGATTTATTCATTGAAATGACTCATGGACTTCATACAGGTATTGTAATTTCACCTCGTCCATATTCCATTTGCCCTTCTTCATTTTTGAGCACTGGAGGCAGTCGCTTTAGCGCAGGGTACACAAAGTTGACTACCAAACAGAATTTGCCAGGTTCCTCTAATACACCCCACATCCCCACCATTGACGACCAATGTCGAGGCAACTGATTTATCCCTGTTTCTGCTACAGGGAAAAGTTTTCAATTACATTAAAATCCCAGGTGCTGCGTGGTATTTAAATGAAGTTGACATTGACCCCTCCCCGGACTGCATAAATGTAAAAAAATATTTAATTAGGTCCGACCGCTTTTTACTACCAACCCAAAATGAGAAGATATACCAACCCTCCGCGAATGCATTTAACGAGTAGCAGTTACCAAAACCATCTATTAAAGAGAATGAATTCCTGTGCTACTCCGCCTAAAATATTTTCCGAATCTGAGCTATAACTTTCGAACTACTACAAATTTTATCGCAACGCTCAAGTTCACGCTAATTCAAGCGGTGATAGAAGAGAACTAAGAACATAGAAGTGGGAGATAAAATCAGGAATAAATATACTTTACCTATAGCCATCAATACACG